>OMOT01043535.1:0-11725 GCA_900312575.1 Acanthochaenus luetkenii | reverse complement strand
ATGACATATAACGTTACAAAAAATAAGATGAGCCTTAATTAGAAACTTACATTTGCTAAATGATTACGTATAGATAAAGATAAATAACGTTTTTGAAAACAAAGCTGTAATAAATCGGCCCCCGTCAACAACATGGCTGGATGCTTTTGAGGTGATACATTAACGGATTAGTGCAGGTGTTGTATTTTAAAACAACATCACAATGATGGCAATGCGCTTTGTTCTCCTTCAATGTGAAATGTTCCCACACGACGCTCCTTTTCGCACGCTTCATGGTCGACGGAGTCTTCTTCTATGTAAAGTGAATTAACATCTTCAGTCTTCTTCTGTGTAAACAATGTTTCCAGATGCAGTGCCCTCTTGTGTTTAACTTAATGATTGCATTTCACCTTTTTGACACAATTCATGAGATCTCAAATAGTTCAATTTGATCGTTACGTTTAAAATGTTAATCGACCCAATTATTAATGATTGTTAATCGATTAACGACTAATCGTTAACACCCCTAGTATTGTTTGCTTGCAGTGTTGGTGATCTAGGAATTGAAGCTCATCATTCTGCTGCTGATCTAATTACAATGTGCTCTGGATAATAGTCAACCATATTCCTAAAACATTAAAGGCATAAAAAAGATGGGGAGAATTGCTTTGAAAGAGACTTTATAAAGAGAAAGAGGTACTTGCTGCATGCTCTTAGCTTACCCAGACGTTAACCAATCTTTTGAAAACTATTCAATTTCTGTTTGAATTATGTACTGGTTGGAACACTGTTTAGCTCCTGTCTCATTCTTCATCAGCTTGTTCCTGTCTAACTGATCTGTGGTCTGCTTTCTTTTTTTGTAATTAGCAGTAGTCAGTAGCCTAAATGAAAACTAGCCTGCCCTGGGTTCCCTGCTATCTTGCTAGGATGTTCTTAATGCTGTTAGCTGGTTAAGCTCTTTTCTGATATGATCATCCCCCTGTACACCAAGCACTGCTTTGATTCTGAGGTAGTCTCCAAAGGTTTATTCCAATCAGTGTGTAGCAAGAGTCCTCATCCATCAAGCTAGATAAACATTGCACACAGAGCATTGTTAAACCCCCATAGCCCATGATCTGAAAACCATTTCAACTGCAAATGATGCAGTACATAGGGGTTGAATGCTTAGCTTGATATCCCATTCTGTCCCATTTCCAGAATGTTAGTTCTCCATTCCCTCTCCTCCTTGCTCTCCTTTGCTTTCATTCCATGTCTCCCACTGCTGCTGCTCCCCCCTTCGCCTCCCAAACAGGCTGACCCATCTCAGTCCCTCATGCAGTGTGAAAACGGCTCCATTGTATTG
The DNA here is from genome assembly GCA_900312575.1 of Acanthochaenus luetkenii. Taxonomy (NCBI): domain Eukaryota; kingdom Metazoa; phylum Chordata; class Actinopteri; order Beryciformes; family Stephanoberycidae; genus Acanthochaenus; species Acanthochaenus luetkenii. The sequence goes on along the minus strand of OMOT01043535.1, from coordinate 10,404 downwards.
GAAAATCTGTGGGAGGGACAAAGGAGGAGAAGGAAGGGGTGTAGTGGTAGAGGTGATTAGGAAACTAGATCCACAACTGGGCTTCAAAGGGAACTGGATCTCTCTGCAGTGCCTATTGATCAACCTGGAATGTTGCTGGTCTCCTTGGTATTGGAGCCAATTGTAGCTGGGATATCAGGGAGATGCTGCACTGCCTCAAGATGTAGCTACATCAGAGAATCTTGTTACAGTTGTAAGGCACTGAACTGTCTATAGCTCAGTGCACCACCTTAGTGTGCAGGGAATCCATGCTCCTTGAGTCTTGGTAGTTGCTGTATGCCTGTTCAAACTCTTAGTTCAACATTTAAATGTGAGCAGATGAGTGCCTGCTCACCAGGTGCTCTGTCGGACCATAAAGAAGCTGGCCTGTCTCCCAACATGACCCTTGTGTTGTCTGTGCTAGTCTGAATTTCTGTGATTTGAGGAAATGTATTGGCAGGGCCTGTGTCTCATGAAGAGGAGAGATCAAGGGAAGCCCTAGCAGCAACAGCCATTGTATTGTTTAACTCCCTCTTTCCTGTCCTCTTCTTTTCCATCCGAATGTTATCTACCCCCCCTTGCGTTCCCTGTTTTCCTTCCCTCCCTCCTATAGATAAGGCGCATGTAGAGCCAAGTAAACACTTTGATATGCGGACACTCTCTCTCTCTGTGTTTCTTTCTCTCTCTCTCTCTCTCTCTCTCTCTCTCTCACTCACTCACTCACTCACTCTCTCACACTGGTTATGTAGGTCACCATGACTCACTCCTTTACGCTTAAAACACCCATGGATCCCTGTTTGCTTGCTCTGTCTTGAGCCCTCATGTTTAGCGTTGTATAAGAGCTATAGTCAACCATTTTATGTTGAAGTCCTCAATTGTTATGTGTGCCACTCTTGTTTTTATCTTTACTTAATTCTGAGAAAAAATTACAAATGTATATTGTAACCCAACACACACACACACACCAGTCTTGCCTGCTTCTCTTCTTGTCTCTACACTGCATTCACACTGACCTAGATGCTGAATCCATCAGCAGCAGCAAGCAGATTTAGTATTGCATCATAAATTAAATGCTTAGGCCTATTTCCAGATTTATGGCTAAGATGTAGCTTTTCCATCTGAGTGACAGTTAAACATTGTCTTGTCTCTTTGTTATTTTAAACAACAGTTTTAAACAACAGTCTATGTAAGATTTTCACTTTTATCTTGCCTATAATCTTTTAATTGTGTCAGAAGATATGGTGGAGTGATGTACAGTTCAATGTATTTTTACGGAACGTAAAAAGCTCCTCCTTTATAGCTGGAACCCCTGCCACCCCCCATAACAACCCAGGCTGAACCAGCTCTGCCTGCCCCAACAACGGGACCATAGTGTAAAATATGATGCCAGCCATAAGACTGAAAAAACTCCAAATTGCCTTTGATAGAGCAAGGTACAAAAAAAAGTATTGAAAGAAGGATTAACCTGAGACAGACCAAAGGAATTAAAACTGAGGCTGAGTTGGCTGTTTTGTTGCTATCGAGGAATCCAATAACTGCAATATATACAGAGCTGACAGGGCTAACATGTTTGTTATGTTTTTCTTATTGTCTTCTGTATTATATTTTCTATTTGTGCAGAGAGCATTCAGGTGAGAGATAACATTATCACCCATCAATTCTTTTTATGATCTGGTCTTTTTATGATCTTTTGTCAAAAGCCTTGGTAACACACATGAATAATTGGTCACTGTGCTCTGTTTTGATGTGCCATTGCAAAATTATTCACCTTGTTGGTAATAATAGTAGGCTATAGCTCACAAGCCCTAGGACCCACACTGATCATTACCGTTTCACTTTTAGCTGTTACACTTTGCACCATATTTCAAGTAACATTATTATAGAAGTTGTGAATAATTTCTGCAGGTCCTATCATAGATATGCTACTCCTGACTTGTGTTGTCAGTGTTGATTTGTTTGAGAATGTACTACATTTGTTGTGCTTAGTAAAGGGGGTGTTTTTCATGACATTGGAAAAAGAGGTGGTGGGAAAATCGATTCATGTAAGAATCGCGATTCTATTGTCTACGATTATCGATCGATCCACAAATTCCCCCAAATCGATTATTTTCTGTCCTTTTTTTGCACTAACGTTAAACATTTTGTTATCAAAATGTCTGTTTGCCGCCGGTCCAGCAGAGGGTGGACTTCCCCTTCGCCCTCTCTAATGTTATTGTGTAAATAAAGCATTTTGGCCTGAGGCAGGAAGCGGATACGGAAGCACACTACATGGAAGAAGTAATCCAACCCGCTCCATTTGGGCTGTAATCGTCTGGGTGCAGTTTGGATTTTACGGCCGGGGACAAATAATTTAGACAAAACGCACCCGGTCTGCAAACTGTCATACTGAACTAAAGTAGTAGACCGGAGCGTATATTTAGCGGAGCGGAGGAGAGCCGCGCAGATTATTATTTTTCTGCCCTGTTACCGCCTCCAGATCTGGCGAGTGTGGTAACATCTAACTTCATCTATCATCCGGTTAGTGTCTGGATATCAGGAGTCAAAACCTCTCGCTCTCGGCTGGACATTTATTACTTCCGTGACAGTAGTGCAAAGAACACCAACAGTATAAGGAAAGTGTAAAGCATGGTACATTTCACTGGGCTATCTGGCTTCATTACTCTACTGACCACTGAACACGTATATACAGTACCAGTCAAAGTTAGGAAACACCTGCTTAAACCAGTTTTTTATTATAAAAAATGCTTGAAACTGTATAAACGTGTATATAAACACTTTCATGATATGTGAGCTTATATAAGCAGATAATCATAAGTGAAGTGCATTCAAAGGTTTAAAAAAACGTTTGGTACTGCATGTGGTGACATTTATGTAGGATTAGATGCCATGCATTTTTAAATATGGTGGGTGGTCTATTAATTTATTTTGATATGAAAGATTCTACAGGTCCTGGAGCTTCTGTTAAGATAGATGTCATCATGAACACCAGTACGTACCAATATATTTAAATAAAACAATGCACCACCCCTCTCCCAATGATGAATGCAATTCACTTATGATTATCTGCGTATATAAGTACACATATATAATGAAATAGAAAGTGTCCATAGACAAGTTTATTCAGTTTAAAGCATTTTTAATCATGAAAAACTGGTTTAAGCATGTGTTTCCAAACTGGTGTACTGTACATTTCTTCTTCTTTTTTTAAACAAAGTTTGTTGGGTAGAACTTTTCATCTACCAGATATTTGGCTGGTGAGCTAAAAAGTTAATTTCGGACCCTGCCAACAACACAGTAAACATGTCCGTTGCTGCGCAGCTGGGGAACTTTCTACATATGAGGTGTTACGCACACACCCTCAACCTCGCCTGCCAGTGAGCCTTGAAGTTGCCCTCAGTAGCCCGACTGATCGGTAGAGTCAGGCGCATCACTAGCTTCTTTCATCGCAGCACCACCGCCCTGGAACAGAAGCAGACCCTGCTAGGTAAGCCATGGAGGCTTTTAAATGTTTTATGTACATCAGTGTTCTTTAATCATGGTGCCATCATTTTGCACTTGGGGTGTATTTAATGGGTTACTATAGTCAAATGGTGGATAAGTCATTGAAAATCGAATCTGAAATCGAATCGTGACCCTAAAAATCGAAATCGAATCATGACATCACTACCGATTCCCACCCCTAATTGGAAAGGGGGGTGGAGGCAGGTTTTGTCTTTGTTTTGATTTAGATTCGTCATTCATATTTGTGCCTGCAGGGGGTGCTAGTTTACATAAATATTACAAACTTTACTCATAAGACTGTTTCTGAGCCCAGGCCCATTGCGTGTCTGTGTTAACAACACAATAGGCTCAAATCCAGGATATCTGGTGGTGATGTTGACTTTCCTCATTCACCATTTCTCCGACCTCCAGCCTATTGGCTGGCCAAGTTAACTCGCTATTTGTGTGGGTGTGTCCAGTCCTTGTGAAGGTTGTTTAGCCAAGGTCTGGTGTGGAGGGAAGCCCTTTCTTTTCTGCTCCCTTCTCACATGGCATATGATCTGCATATGAATGCTGCCTTCTGCTTCTGAGCTCTCAGACACCGAAGAACCCCCCTTTTAAACACTAGGGTCTTTTTATGTACGGGTGTGTGTGTGTGAGAGAGTGAATTAGAAACGCATAAACATAGATTTTGGATGTTTGCTTATTGGATGTTCATGTCTTTTGAACAAGGTGTTGATGAGATTAAACTGTGTGTTTGAGGTCTGCCGGTGAGTGTGTGTTTATGTATGTGTGTGTGTAAAGTGGGATGATGGTGTGGTGAAGATGCCAGGGGCTGCAATATGTCAGAGGCATTTACTAGTGAAAGCCAGGCTTTGAGGAATAGCTCGCTGTCCTGACCCAGATCCCAAAAGCCCTTAGCGTGCCACATGTGTCCTTTTGTCCTCCTCTCTCCAGGCACTGCTTTCACAGGGGCCAGGCCTCCTCTGGATTTGGAGGAATAAGGACTGCACAGGGGCTTTTTTGATGAGTCACTCAACCGCACTAAAACAGGAGGGGTGGAGGAAAAAATACAATGCCCTGAACCCCCTCCTCCCTCCGTTGTCCCCTGAAAACACTCATTACATCACGCACACACAGGGCTGACAGTTAAGAGTGTAGTTAGTAATCCCAATGGCGTCCAGCCCTTACACGCAACATTATGCTGTAGCTCAGGAATAGGCAACCATGTGCCATGGAGTTCCGAAAGTCTGCAGGTTTTCATTCCAACCAAAGACTACAGCAGTTGATTTCACTGATTAAAACACCTTCAACCAGAGAGGAGGAGCTAATCAATGAAATCGCCTTGTGTAGTCTTTGGTTGAAATGGAAACCTGCAGACTCTCGGCACTCCATGGCACATGGTTGCCTATGCCTGCTGTAGCTTAACATAAAACAAGGACATGCTGAGAGCAAGCGCAGACAGTCAGGCAAGCCCAAGGGGCTGAGGAGGGATGTGCGCCTGTGCGATATAAGGGGGAGGTTGGGTGTGTGTAAAACGGGAGCTTTGTAGACGAAACCTGAGTAGTCCGGGGTTTTGGGGCTGTACATTCACATGCCTGTATCATCTTTCCCGTCTCCCCATTCTCAATGCTCCCCTTGTCCTCTGAGCGGCCCCAGCATGTCGGACCCCTTGCCCTCATTCTTCTACTGGTAAGACCAGGAACCAGGCCCAGCCTTGCCCAAATGACCACCTTTCCTCCAGCACCCCCTGTCAGCCCAGTCAAAGAAACAGTCCACGCAAAGACTGGGACAGTTTCTAGCCTTGGGATCTGTATAGTCCAATGCAGTGTACTCCAGTCCACCTTTCCTTCCCGTCCTTCATGTCTCCCTCTCGTTGCTATCAACCCCTTTTTCTCTCCATATATTCAAGTGGGTATTATTTGATACAGCCCTATCAACTGTCCCTGTTCCCTCTACTGCATTTTGCTTTCCACTGGTGTGTGTGTGTAACTTCTATAATCCCTAACACACACACACACACACATGTACACGTTTAATGTGTACATGAAAATGAAACACTATCTGTTTAGGATTAATTAAACTACATTTTAAAATGGTGCCTGCTGATTGAATGAGCAGATCTATAGCAACGGGATCCAATCAGTACAGGTCGGAGAGTCATCAGGGAGAACCAATCGTGTAGGTGGATCTGCACAGCAGACATTTTTAAATGATGCATGCTGATTGGATGAACATTTGTAGCAACAGAAACCAATCAGTACAGGTTACCAGATTACGTTTTGAGTAACGACTAAATTAAACTGAAACTGAAAAGGTGGAAAGCCATCAGGGAGAACCAATCATGTAGGTGGACATGCACTGCAGACTCCTACTCTACTGTCTGGTGACGGACATAACGGCACCAAAATAAGCGGCGCGGCAGAAAGCTATAGCCTGGAAGTATTTTACAAAACGAGTGGACGGCAACTCTCTAACATTTTCACTCTGTAGTGTCTTTTAAGAGTGAAAGTGGGGAGTACCGGCTCAACAACCATCTGTGATTAAAACACGCGACCGCAGATTTTGAACAAGATGGTGCGGTGGGTAATCTTTCTTCTACAAGTGCAGTCCACAGGCAAAAATAATCTAGCTGATCGCGGAAATGATTTTAAACGGATAGTGTTACATTTTCGTGTACAAGATTAAATGTGTGTGCAGTATTAGTCTTTGTCTCTGGCATGGGTAATTAGAAAAGTGTGCAGGCAGGGTGGACTTGCAATTTGCTTGATGACTCCATCATGACACACGTTTCTCACTTTTCTCCCCTCCTTCTCTGTCTCTCTCCACAAAGTAAGTTTTCCGTATGAGAGCGGGCGTTTGCACTGGGCCATCAACAGGAAATTCCAGCCGCAGCGTGTGGGGGTGGGGATGGCTGAGAGAGGAGTGAGGGAGATCAGGATTTTGTTTGGCAGCTTCAGGAGAGCACCCAGAGGTCTCTTGACTTTATTTAGTTTGGGCTGCATGAGACTTCCTTCTGGACAGTCACATGGACTGAGGCATGGCTAGGGCTGCAGCTATTGATTATTTTAGTAATTGAGTATTCTACCGATTATTCCATCGATTAATCGAGTAAACTGATAATAAATACTTTTGCTTTATTAAAGAGCAATAAATATACAAAAGAGAAAATAAGACCGTTCTCTTAAACTGAACAACTATTTATCTTTTTAGAAAAATCTAAAATTGTATTGCTTAAACTGCATACAATAATATCTGTCAAAACTAAACCCATTTAGTGCATTAAGTACCATATTACATCCTAGGTTTTAAATAAAACATTTTCTGAACTGCAAATTACTTTAAAAAAAGTATACATACAACCTCAAACTAAGGCATACATTAAAGTAATAACAATAATCATAAACATTGTCCTTAAGTTGTGCACTTTCAGAACTACAAGTTTCAACCTAACAGCTCGGGCATAAGCCTTTACAGTCTTCGTGGAAGACTTTATGGCATTTGTACGAGTCAAAATGAGTGGTCAGGAAGGTTGGAACAAGAGTCCACGCATACAATTTCATCATACTTTTTTATTTATTTACAAAGCCAACATGTAATGAAAGTTATTCATGAGAATACACCTCCTCAAATGTCTCTACAGACGGCTCTGCGGTGCATAGATTTACCTCACAACATACTTTTAACTAAAATCCATTGCCTGTTGACTACAAGACACAAGTTTCTTCAAAAAACAGTATTTATTAGTTATATTACACCAATCAGCATATTTCAAATCAATATGGCAGAAACTGAACTAATCAATTATTTAGGGCTAAAAACATAAATAGTGAAAACTGTTACACACTAATTCTCATCACATGTACTATTGTACATTGCTACCATTAAGTAATAAATTGCTTCACTTTATGTTCTTTTTTTATAGGTCTGACATCGGTCTGACATCCGTTGCACTTCAGCCAGGACACTAATAAACCTGGCTGCCTTTAGTCTCTGTAGCTCCCAGTTTACATTACATTACAGCATTTAGCAGACTCTTTTATCCAAAGCGACTTACACATTACATTACATTACAGCATTTAGCAGACCCTTTATCCAAAGCAACCTACATGTCATACCGTTGGCGGAGGCAGCCATGCAAGGTACCAACCTGCTCAACGGGAGCAATTCGGGGTTAGGTGTCTTGCTCAAGGACACTACAACAGATTTTTCCCGGGAGGAGCTGGACTCGAACCGCCGACCTTGCAGTTGCGGGGCGGGAACTCTACCTCCTGAGCTATTGTCACCCCCATACAAGTATACATTGCATGCGTCATATACATAGTACATCACACCATGCACCACACTACACGCAAACACATATATTTGCATGTCTTTGACTGATGTCATTATATTCAATGAATCTGGAAAAATATGAACACAAAAAGTTCAGGTAATGATACTGCATACTCAGCCATATTATTTACTATCCCCTCCCCACATACATCAGATTTATTGAAAATACTTGTGTTAGCTAGCTAGCTTAACGTTAGCTAGATGTGGGGATAGCTAACTGTTAGCTAGCTAACGTTAGCATTACTAAGTAGATTAAAGTCACTCACCTTCGGCAAGCTTGTCAGGCTACTTCCCCCCGACGTCCACTCCTCCATTTATCTCTTCAGATCCACCAGTGCTGGGTATCTAGTTCGGTTTTACAATAAGACACACTATACTGAGTTCGTTTTTGTTTCAGCTTGAAATTATCCTAAACTTTGGACACTTACTGTCGTTTTCTCTGGCTTGTCTCTTCTCCTCGCCCCTCACTAGTTCCTCGAGGAATCGTTTCAGCCCTAGGCATGGCTAGTGAAACTGGCAACATCTGCCCAGCACTATTTTTGCATCTGCTCTCGTGTGCTGTTTAATTTCTTTCCCATCCATCATGCTTAATTTATTTACCTATGTTTATTTTCCAAGGACTATCCTAGTGGTGTTTTCTCTCAAAGTATCGTTGGTGCGCTACTTCAGGCACTCTCAGGCTGTTATTAATTGCTTACATGACATATTGCTTAAGTCGCATTGCCTATTGTGTATAGGATCCCATTCACATAGAAACTCCATGAGATATTCTGTTCAGACATCTTCGTCAATCAAACCCATCATTCCTCTTTGGCAATTTAGCTGTTTCAACCCTCTACAGCTAAATAAGTCCCCTGTTTTTTTCAGGCAATAACTGTAATAACTGGCAGCTTATTTCTTGGATGTGGTGTTTGAATCTATGCATGCTGCAGAAATAGTATAATTTGCATTAATAGCTGTAATATTATATTCTATATGTAAACTATTATTATTACATTAGGGACACAATAGAGCTTGGGGCTAAGCCAACAGTTGATGCTGACTTATGACATTGTCATTAAAGGACCCTAATGGAACCCTGCCCTAAATCATCTAAAGTCATGCAATGGGAAGTGGCCTAGTAATGTAAAGCAGGGATGTGATGAGAGAAATGGCCCAACCAGTGAAAACCACTACTATTTTCCTTTTAATATGTGATTTACCCCCCTTTCCTATCTGATTATAGCCTTCTTTTCTCCATGTCTTCCCTCTTCTCTCAGATGAGAACAGCCTGTGTTGCCTCTGCGGTAGGGCTGCACTGGGTTATGGGTAAAACTTTTAATTGGCTAAATTACATACATATGGTGATAGCTGTTTTCTGGAGGTGCGTGTTTGTGTGCATGTGTGTGTGCTGGCTTAGATGCTAAGAAGTGATACCTTGTGAACAACGGAAGAGCAATCCCCTCAGGGTAGCGCCTCTTTCAATTACTGCAGTTTCCATTCCGGGCAGAAGTGGAGTGGTAATATGTGCACACACATACACGCACCTACAGACGTAGAGACACACTCGCACTAAGAGATAAACAGATGCTAATTCAAGAACACATACAAACTGGCTTTGTTATTAGTACTAGGCCTAAGTGTTTTCCCCCCCACATAGATTGTTGATGTAAGAACTGATTTGGGGTCTGATGGGGTGACCAACCACTCATTTATAGTGCAGGTCAGGGGTTAAAAGCTTGGCCAGCATAGATATTACTTAATCCTTGTTGGTTAAAATAGTACAGTTAGCAAAAAGTAATGCCAGTTTGAATATCTGAAGGTACCTGTTTTTTTAGTAAATACATTTTTAAAAGCAAATCTGATTCATCTTGATTTGAGAGTCCATCCTGGCAGGCCAGCCAAAAGCGTTTTTTGTCCGAATTTTGGCTGCAGACACATTGAAGGCAGAAGTTTGTTAGCATCACTAGTACCTCTGCTAATATAATCTGAACTACTGTTACGTTTGGCTCTCACCGATCACTGCTTTGCACATTCAATATTCTGATGGATTATCTCTGGATACTCTCCCTAGCTATTCCTCTTAACCTCTTCCACCCTAGGGTGCTGGGAGGGTATGCTCACCTGAATGAACATACCCAAACTAAAACAAGAATAGCTCCACATCTATCAGGTCTATATGCATGACCTTGACATCTATGGACAGACAAGAACTTATAGAATATATTCCCAGTGTCAGTAATCTTCTGACTGTTAGTATGCCAGAGTAAACTTGGATAAACCAAAGGAGAAATTTAGATTTTTATCCTCGCCTAAAGTGTTTTCTAAATTAAACAGTGGATAACACCATGATAGCAATGATCCCACGTAGAAAGATGCCACTGAATCTATTCAGCAACTCCTTGACTACAACTGTACCAAAGCACATTGAAATACAACAAAGCATATAGGTTCTACAGAGGTTTTAGTGATGATAGTACCAGGCGGACTCTCCATTTTGGCCATTTGGATACCCAAGGTACCCAAGTGTGCCAAATGGGTTTTTTACCTCTTGGAAGGGAATCTGGCTGCAAAATACAACTAATTCCACTA
>OMOT01043524.1:0-10251 GCA_900312575.1 Acanthochaenus luetkenii | reverse complement strand
ATCTATCTATCTATCTATCTATCTATCTATGTCTATGTGCTGAGGGTCTAAGAGACTGTAGGATTTTCATTAGGTCCTTGTTGAACTGCCATGCCTGAAATACCCGTGGTAGTAACCTTTATAGGACAGCTGATGGCCTTTAAGTTACTGCTCCTGTTGACACTAGTTTTCACTGCAGCTGCATTTGAAGATAGGTTTTTTTTCCAATTCACATTCTCTACATTTCAAATTAAAGCTAGTTTTCACTTGTCTCTGTACAACACACACACACAGACACAGTTTTACCTCCAATATTAATATTTTATTTATATTTCAAGTTGGACCGCACGGGGGTGGACCACCACCTCACAACATGGATTTTGGACTATCTCACCAACCGACCACAGTATGTTAGAACACGGGGCTGTGTGTCCGACATGGTTGTCTGCAGCACGGGGGCCCCGCAGGGAACAGTCCTGGTCCCCTTCCTCTTCACACTCTACACTGCAGACTTCACACACAACACAGCCAACTTCCACCTACAAAGGTTCTCTGACGACTCCGCAATCCTCATCACAGATGGGGACGACGGGGAGTACAGGGAACTGAATCAGGGTTTTGTGGACTGGTGCCAGCGGAACCGCCTCCAGATCAATGCAGGGAAGACCAGGGAGCTGGTGGTGGATTTCCGCAGGAGCAAACACTTTCCTCCTCTACCGGTGAACATCCAGGGAACGGACATTGACATTGTGAAATCATACAAGTACCTGAGTGTTCACTTGAACAATAAACTAGACTGGACGGACAACACAATGCCACTGTACAAGAAGGGTCAGAGCAGACTCTATCTGCTGAGGAGACTCAGGTCAAGAAGGCCAGCTCTGTCCTTGGATGCCCCCTCGACCCAGTGGAGGTGGTGGGAGAAAGGAGGATAATGGCCAAATTGTCCTCCTTGATGCAGAACATGCCCCGCCCCATGCAGGAATACACTGAAGGCACTGAGCCGCTCCTTCAGTGGTAGGCTGCCAAATACTGCACCACAGAGCTTTCACATCAGCTGCAGCCTCTCAGCATTACAAGACTGTTAAAGATGGCAGAAGGTTGCAGATTAATGTTCATGCAATATGTGTTGATTAAAAAAACACGTTTTAACTTGTCTCTAACCTGAAGAATGATAAATTGGTCATTGAAAATCTGTCATAGAATGATTTAAAGTCATCGGTACATTCTTCAAGGTAAATATGAAGATGGGGAGTATTTAAGGAACGGAAAAGGATTTTGGCTCTGAACTTCTGAGGGTGATGTACAGTATCTGTCAGCACTCAGTAGAAGAGCCATGACCTTTCACCTTTTAGCTATTTTGGAATGGAGGAGAGTCTCTTGGGAATTACATTGCTCTTTGATTCACAATCTTTTGTGAGAAGGCCATTCCTTCTTTTGAATCCACAATGACTTTATGGACCATCCTGAAAATCAGAGGAAAGAGGAAGACAAGGATACAGAATGTTGAATATATCCACATGTATAGCAACATGGAGCACCACTGTCCATAAACACAAAAGGCATGACGTGTGGCAGATATCACAACAACGTTCCAAGGCAAGAAACAATGTATTTGCTTTAGTATCTTTCCATCATTTCTTTTGATTTCTTAAAGAGAGAAGTCACAGCGTAAAGGAACTAATAATCTTCATGCAACCAGGACTAGTTCTAACTCCTCCTCACTGTCTCCGGAGAACAAATAGGTCTGTTCTACCTTTTTAGGGCTCCACATTTAACATCACACTCCTTAGTTCCTTTTTCTTACCCCACAGGGCCGGTATGATGGATGAATACGAGTCTTGGATTTCAGATTGACAGCATGAAGAAGCATAGACACGGGGGCTGAGGATCACATTCAGTTCAGCAGTATTACTCACAGTGCATCCATCACCTCTGCAAAACAGTATGTGTATATATATGTGTGTCTTTGTGTGACTCTTGACATTTGGACTGGATCCCAAGGTTATCTCAGCGTTACCTTATGACGCTTCTCAGACCCGCAGGAGATTATTTAGGAAGATCCTTGGCCTGTGTAACGTCATTACAAACGACTAGCCGCACAAAAACAAAACCTTCCGCAAGAAACAAATGATTTAGCAGGCTGAGAGAACACACTTCCTGGATCCCAAAGCGCTGGTGTGTATTTCCACAGTGAACTAGTATTGCACAACAACAGCAGGAAGTTAATGGGACACGTAAAGATGCATGAGTGGGAGCAGGGTCAAAGGTCACTCAGAGATGGTGTACGAGATTACATAACAGGGGGCTCTGTTCATAGACAGAGCATCTTGGAGGAGGAGGTGCAGGGTCTCAGTGAGTCTCAACTACCCTATATTTCCTCTCAGATTGCTCTGTCTCATCATACCTACCACGGAGAGATGGATAATATTCCACGGCAGCTCATAGAGTTGCTTCCTCAAGGGGGAATCCTGGCATCTGGATCATGTTACAGTGGATCTATGTTGATCCAGCGTGGAGAACAAGGCAGGAAAAACAGCCCAAGTGACCGCAAGCTGGTCGACCAGCAGCCTGATGCACCAGCTGGACGTGTGTCCGATCGCAGGTTGGAGTGTAGACACTCCGCTAAACATCATGGTGAAACGAGTTAGTTTGAGGTACAAGAACCACTAGCCAAAACACTGTCACAAGCAGAGATGTTTTCAGCTTCTGTGGCCAATAAACGGCAAGCCAAAATAAATGTCTTATGCCCCGATTAACAGTAGCCTAAGTTAGTAATAGCTAACTTATGTGACAGCGAGAGAAAGAGGATAAACGTAGCTAATTGAACATTATCTAGTACAACGTATTAGAATGAATCTGTAGTTTGTCTCCCATACCCACTACACCCACAGACATACGTCTACAGTATGTAGACAAAAAACGAGCTGCAAATAATACAGGTTGACTCTGGGGAATCGTCTCTGTCTCGTCGACCGACTTGCCGAGGGGTCATCAAAGGGCTGGGCATCGTTTCAAGAGTGGCGGCAGAGGAATGGGGCCAGGGCAGGCTTGTGCTGGACGGTACCATGAAAACAATGGCAAGGGAGGACTGGCCTAAGTTGGGTACAGTTGATCTCTCCTCACTCGCTTTCAATGGAAACACTGCCGCTGTTAGCCAGTCCTGCCGGCCTGGTGGCAGGAATAAGAGAGGAATAATTGGAGGAAGAGGACAGACTGCAAAAATGTCTCTTAACCCGTTTCACACTGTTGGCAGGGGAGCAATAATCATTTAATCGGAAAATGTTCCCGTTGTTTGTCAGAGGCAGCAGACGTTATCCAAAGCACACATGACTAAATACTTATCCTGTTATGGTCGAGAGTTCAGGGTCAGTAATATAAAAGTTAGAGGAGGGCTGAGTTGATGCGCACGAAAAACTTTATTGGAAGATTAAAGTCGTCATCAGATATCAAAATGATATCTAGTGCAAGAGTCAGGGAGTTGAGGGCGATCAGAGGTTAATATTCAGCCAACGTCTCCTGAAACCCAGGGTGGAGCTGACATCCACGCAAAGTGTTCGATGAAACGTGCTCTTACTGTCATGTTGTAAGTAGCCGGAGAGAGCAGAAACCTACAACGCTCCACCCGGGGATGTCAGGAGTAACGAAAGGGCGTCCGTTTAAACGAGTACGTAGATGTCAGGGCTTCCAGGCATCGCGTGACCGTGAGACCAGTTGACGAGGGGATGCAGGGCGTCGGTCGCCTTGTTAAGTCTTCAGCCAAGCCTGGCCTCCGCACTGATTTGGGCTGTCCAGTCTGTCTGCAGGCCCCCAACCCCAACTCCAGCCCCCACCTTCACACACACACATACACTCCGCATCGCCAAGCATGACCGACATCTGCAACCCATTGCACCTCTTAATTATCCCGGGGTGAACCTTATGGAAAATGCGACACAAGACATTGGAATGTAAACACACAACCCACTGGGAACTCCCATCTGAGTCCAACAGTAAGGAGCTCATTTTGTATCGGTTCTTGTCGGTCATGGGGCAGGGGTGAATTCTGGAGAGGACGTTCCTCTTCCAGTTCAACACAGTCTCGTAACACTTTGTGAAACGAGCATGAACTCTGAAAGGCACGTTGGACGATTCTGTGACAGTACCACGAATTGGACATGACGTTTTCACGTGTTCGTCGCGTGAAAAGGTTAGCTAATGTTTAGGCAAGTAAACAACGTTAGTAAAGGTTAGGCAACTAAAACAATTAGGCTAAAGGTTAGGGTTAGGTTTTGGTCATGGTTACATTTTTTAAACTCGCTACGAATTAACTTTCATGTCATGAGGTGGGAATTGAACCCGGGCCGTCAGAGTTGATGATAAATGTCAAACTGCTGCCTGTTTCCAGTTGCATCTCCTTGGTTTTGTGGTGGGGAAATTAAATTTGAGCACAGAGCACATATTTGCATTTCAAGACATCTTGCTCATTTCACGAAGAAAGAAGACCAGCCTCTCCAGTTTAACAGTTTCTGTTAGCACCAAATCATGCCGTTTTATGCTCCCATTGCTTCAGCTTGCACTGACTGGGAAAGCTTGTCATGGCTAGGGGAATGAGAAACACTTTTCTCTGCTTCTTGTGAACGGTTTGGTCATCGTACACCAACAACGAGATAACACAATACGGACGGATACATGTGCACGCAAACACAGCAGGCACAGTTACACATCCTAGCAGCCTGCGGGACAGCTGGTTCTTGTGCTGGTGAATTGTCTCCCCTCCAGCAAAAAGCTCGTGATTGTCTGCTGATCTGATCCGATGGATGCCAGAATGTCCCCAGCAACCAACACAAGCCGTTCAGCAGGCCAAAGCTTATGGTGAGAATGAAATACAATGACACCCCGAGGTGGGTTATTATGTGGTACGGTCACTCTCACTATGGGGTGTTGTGAAAGATCAGATCTGAGACTGCCGTGCTATATTTAAAAGCTGTAACACAAGTACCATATGCTCGGATAAAAAAACGTAATGGGGGGGGAAAAAAGATCATATAGATTACTGTGATGTGTTGCAGACAAATAAAACGTCTCGCCGCTGAAAGCCGAAACGACGGCTTGTGTAGTACTTTTTTACGCTTGACATTTTATGTGTATGTTGTGTTCCAGCTTTTCAGCCGCTATCGAGACGGGACGGCAGCTGGATTTCATTCAAGCCTGGACATTAGTAGAGATCCCAGCATGCCCCCCCTCCTGTTCTCCACCATGCAGAGGGAAACCTGCCACTCCTCTGCTCTGAGTCAAACATCCACAGCCCTAACTCAACAAGACGGCAAGCAGGGGGAAAGTCACCAAATACAGGACACCAAACATGTGTGCCAGTCACAGCCAAGACATGTGAGCTTCCCCCAAGTCATGAAACTCTGGAGGTTTCTTTCTACACCCCCGTTCTTTCATCTTCCTTCTCACGCACCTCGTGCTACACAGAGAGAAATCAATTATTGAGCCTGGCAGCAGTAAGTGGCGGCCATTAGCTGCTCTGTACGGAGGCCAAAAGGAGTAAAGGGAGGCTAATGTGAGAAAATAAGAAAACAGTAATACAATGGAAACACGGTAATCGAACAGCAGATAAAGCCATTTGCAGCTCTTGCTCTTATGTAACTGATGGCAGTTTACCGGGCGGTACAAAGTATTAAAGAAGAAACTCCATTCCCATTCATCCAACTCCTATTTTGGAGAAATGATGACAACTATTACTGAAGATGCTGGAGGCCACTGATAGTTAGATCTGTACCACCCAAATCCTGGACGTTCCACGAACAGGAAACTAGTGTACAGTAGATCCCATGTCATTTAATCGACAAATCCACCCTAAAACACTTTTGCACCTAATACAATGCTATAGAGGATGTACTACCCATTTTGCTGTGTGGTGGTGTATTTTTCTTATTCCTGTGGATAACTGGCCAAACGTAGACGACGTGACGTTACATTGAGATATTTCCCGCGGCTACAATGGGGGTTCGATTGCAGAAAATGGTTCAGCGGTCTAAAACATCAACGGTAAACGTCAGGTTCTGGTGTCAGTCCCACTGAATCGAGGACTTCTTTCTAGAGCCGCCATTTTGCAACGACGTTCAACAAGAGTATCCGAGGGGGATTTTCCTTCAAGAGGCAGTAACAAATATCTCCCCTAGTCCGGTGCAGTATACTGAGGAGAGGGGTACAGTGGAGGAGAAACAGAAGACCCTTACAGAGACTCGGTTTCATGGGTCTGAGCCACGCTTGCCGCACATTTGACTATTTCAGACTTGACGTGCATCAAAGTGACACCTCGAACAAAGCGGGTGTAAAGAACATTACGTGACACCTTCATAAAGGGTGAAGTGGTTCCCAGATCAGGATGTGACATAATGCCGCAGTACTACTGAGCTCTGTGGTAAACGCCCGAGCCTTTTCCCCTCGGCCATTTGCACAGCTTCCCCAAGAACAAAAGGTGTTAATGTGATATCCGTCCTAATTAAAGGAAACCAAGCGGCGTTTAAGCTCCTCTACATGGGGCGATTGCAATGGGCCTCCCTTTTGCACCACAACTGAGAAGGGGCCCCTCCGTTTCAGCTGGCACCCAAACTGTGCGAGGGTGAAGGAGGGGGGAAACTCTCCAAATTGGGTCACATATGCTATCATAGTTGACATAAAGCTCCACGCTTCAACTTTGGTGGCTTGAAAGCTGGACAGGTCTGCTCAACAGACATTGATACAGGGGAACAGAGCGGGAACATGGGTCTTGTTATGGTCCAAGGAAGCCAACACCACAGGAGCGCTGCTGTTGCATAACGGCAAACTTCATATGCCGTGCGACTGTGAATATCTGAAGGGAAATGCGGCTTTGGCCTTATGCTGGAGTGAACCTTCTCATTTTCCACTCGCAACACTGTGTTCTCTCTTTCAGTCAGAGAGTAGACTGATGTCATGCCAGTGGTTACAGAGGATGGCTCCTACCATCTTGGAGTTCATCTTTGCAGATGGTCATTTGCACCACTTTTAAATTGACAGTTAAAAAACGGTGGGGGGAAATACATTTGACAGAAACCGCTGCACCCAAGGAACATTGCTATTTAGATGTATCCTATTATGTGTAAAATGCCTCTTTGAGGGCTTTTGTCCACGAGTCTAGTGTTCTCTGTCCAA
Organism: Acanthochaenus luetkenii; assembly: GCA_900312575.1. Lineage (NCBI taxonomy): Eukaryota > Metazoa > Chordata > Actinopteri > Beryciformes > Stephanoberycidae > Acanthochaenus > Acanthochaenus luetkenii. The sequence goes on along the minus strand of OMOT01043524.1, from coordinate 3,108 downwards.
CAAATGAGTCAGATGAAGAGGGGTCTGTCTGACGGATCAGCTTTAGGCAAAGTCTGTTCAAGAAGATGTGAATAAATAGAGTCCATGTCTCCTTAATTGGATAAATGAATGGCAGGTGATTGTGTCCTAATCTGAGGTTGTGCATTAAAGTCCTACAGTCAATGAACCTATTGAGTTCACACTTTGGTAATGTCAAGATGCTTTTCATAAAGGTGTTTCACCCAGTCGCCAAACAACCACCATACACTGAGAAGACTCATGTAGTCAGTCTCTTCAGTGCTTCACATTATGCCAGAGCAGAATGATGTGTACTCCAAATGCTTTGTGAAAACCATCATTTCAGGACTAAAACATAGTGACTGGTGCATGGGCCTATTGGGTTGTGACTCAACTCAGTCCTGGCAGAGCCGTGGCTCTCAACAACACCCCAAACGTTGTCCAAACACTCTCGAAGACATTAGCATCGCATAGGATTGTGTGGAGCCTCAAGGATGCTGTAGGTAGGTAGGCTGACCTGCTGCCCCTCTGAGTGAGGAGCCCAGAGACTGCGCTCCACTGCCACCTGCTGGCGAGTGTCAGTCACCACTTCCTTTACTAAGCAGGTGTAATACATTTTGCATTGCATGGAGAAACCCAGAGGAGGAAATGAACTTGATCCAACGTGAAAAAGAGAAACAAGTGTTTAAGACATTTATTTATGCGTACTGACAGAAGTAATAGAAAAAACGACAAGGAAAAAAAACAGGTAGACGCTTTGACGACTGGAGTTTTTTGTTGTTGTCAAGAATATTCTTAATGGTGTATAATGCAGGACTTTGTAATATTTACAAACATTTGATTTATTCATTTAATACACTTTTTAACACTTATTTTACAATTATGACCGTCACACCATAGCATCACCACCAGGAGTAATACAGGTCTGATTTATCTGGCTTTAAAGGCCAGGAACCAAGACAGACATGCATCATGTTATAGCACACTTCTTTAAAAGCAGCTGCATCTTGCAATAGTGTTAATTCGTGTTTATTACGTCCGCAGATACTGTTATGACTTATAATATAACCTCACGTCACCTGCACAATACAAGGACTACAACTTCAATGTGGCACTCCACCCGTGGTTCTCAACCCAGTCCTCAAGCACCACCTGTCCTGCAACATTTAGCGCCAGCTCGGCTCTCGCACACCTGAATCAATTATGGTGTCATGAGAACGTGTGGCCCTTAACTGAATCAGGTGTGCAACAGTGGAGTTGGAGCTAAACGTTGAGGACTGGATTGGGAACCACTGCTCTACACTGTTCACATTAGAAGATGCCAAAATGTATAGGTAACAAAAAGAATAATTTACAGCCCTAAAAACCAGAGATGAATTTACATAAACAGCAAGCTGCATGTTTCGTTGTTCACATTCACGTTCTTAAATCATTCAGAATAACATTAGTAATAATCATTATTTGCATTTATAAATACAGTGAATACTAGTGTTAGTGCTAGTGCAGTAAATAAGACAAGAAAATGAATGAAATGAAGGAATCTCAGGATCTTAATCACTCCCCTACCCCACCTTACTCCTATATGTTTAAATATCTGTCAGCGACATATTACAAAGAGGCTTGATTGGGTTCTGATGGGCATTTTGTTGTCATTTTTCCACACCAAACATCCTTCTGCTCAGATATCACTCCACTAAAAATAATCTTCTTGATTCCAAGCAAGTACTTGAGGGTGGGAGGGGGGCACGGCAAAATAAATATAGTTGTGACATGAATGATGGAGTTCACTCAATTCTTGGCCGCTTGCCAAATAATGATCCCAAGTATAACAAGCACGATGGAAATAACCATAGCTAGGATGCACATCTTCTTACGGGACTTTTGCTATGAGAAAGAAAACAGAGAGAGGCAGGGTTATGTTACATGGAAGGGATATTGCGGCTGGCTGGTCTTCCATGTTGCGCATTGTCACTGATAGCGACTCTCACCTGGTAGTAGGCTGCTTTCTGAAGCTGCTCTGCTCCTCGTTCTACATGAACCTCAGCGTTCTCCACATTCGCCTCAATGCTATCTGTAGGGAAACAGAGAGCCAGGTCAGCTGAATACTGTGGAAACACATTTCTGATTTGTACTGGCAAAACGACACATTGTCTTCTGACTCCACGGTGTGGACAGCCTTACTGGCACACATCAGCCCTCACTGTTGTTGTTGTTCTCTCTATCCGAGTTTTTGTCACTGCTATTTCCAGTTTCTTAGGTTACCCATTTAATCTTCATGTGCCCCCCCTGGCGTAGAGTGCAATTAAACACACAATATAAAACCAAAGTGAGTATACACACATTTGTATGTGGCAGTGTTTCCCATTCCAGGCAAGTTCGACTTTGTTGTTAGTGTACCGACAGCTTTAGATGTCAGCACAAAACAGAATGTATTTCAACTTCACTTGTAGGATATGGGACTTTAAAGGCATGCTTCAGTTTTCAGAGAGACAAATGCTACCTGGAATTTAAGACCAATTTTAAAACCAAAATAAAGAAGCAATGGCCTGTTTCTGATTGAAGTTAGCTAATGAAAGGTCTTGAAGTATAAATAGACAGTATAAGAAAATGACACCAGGAAATTGTTAAGGGACATGAAGTCCAACTGTGTTCAGTAAAGCAGACAGGACGCATCTTGTACTACTAACCCTGTTCTGGATTATGGACATGCAATAAGATGAAAAAAATTAGACCTCTAATAACTGCATTTAAGATATTTTAATACCTTTTTAAAGGCCATGAATTTAGATGACTTTTTCAGACTTCAGGGATCTGCAGATACCCTGATAAACTGTATGTATGAGAGAGAATTTTAAATACAAAACCTTGAGAACACCACCACCACCACTGAAACTCACCAATCATCTCTCCCTGATCGTGGATCATCACCGCCAAGTCCTTGAAGATCTGGTTTACATCCATGATATCCGACTGAAACCGACAAAATGAAAGTATAATCCAATGTGAGGCAGATGTGTGATCCCAGGACCTGAGATCAGATTTTAGTACGGCCCATTAGCGGGGTCGGGGGGCTTCATAACACGAAATGGGTTAGACTTAAGTTTTTGGTCT
>OMOT01043484.1:0-10770 GCA_900312575.1 Acanthochaenus luetkenii | reverse complement strand
GAGGGATTCCTCTTTATGTGGATAGAGTTTTCTTTGGGAACTCGTTGGTTGTCCCCAAAGACAAAGATGGGGGAAAATACTTGAGGGAAGTTTATTTGGATGAGAGGGAAAACCATTAAAACTGATATACTGCATTCCTGTGGCCATACAGCCTCCTGTATGAAGATTATACTGAAGCAGCAGGTATTGTTGGCATATATAAGGTGTTTTATTTTGTCATGGAATACCAGGAGACCTAATAGGGGACATCTAACGATCAGCAGCCACCACATCATCAAACGTTAAAGGAGCAGTTTGTATTTTAAGAAAGCTATTACGTTAAGTAGGAGCATTTTCGGTTTATTCCAAAAGTTGACCAGCTATATGCATTTAGCCCCACGGACCTTATTGATAAACAACCTGTCTGCGGTGGTGGGAAGACTCTTTCTTTAACCCAACTTGATTCTTTTGGGCCGTTCAACAATAGTGAATTTGAATCACCTGACTACGTGTTTGGTCTGATCCAAAGATGTTCGAGCTATTAATAAAATTACACTGATTGACCTTAGGGGGGCACTACAACATTAGCTTACTTGTTTCTGATTGGCCCAAGGGGTGCCTGCATCGTTCGCATGGGACGACATGTTTACTTGTTGTTTGATGGTGTATTTTTTTGGTATTTATTCCTGCAGATAACTGGCCAAACATAGACGACATGACGTCACGTCGAGATATTTCCTGGAATGCATTGAACACCCTCCCATGGCGATGGCTGAAAGGCGACCACGCCTCCTCAGTTGCACACAGCTCACCACTCGAAATTGACTGAAAAACCTGCAGGAATGAATTGAATCAATGCCTCAAAGAATTCAGGCCGTACTGGTACTAGCTAGGTGTACCTAATAGTGGGTACTGAGATTATAGTAGCTTACTGACCATTATCATATTCACAACTCTGTGCAGTGTGGGCAGCCATCACACAGCCTAGAGGCATATGTCAATCAAAATAAAATGTTTATTTGACCATACGTTTTGAAGTGCTGGCAGAATTGGAGCCACACATGTATTTCTTGCGACAGGGTGGCTCAAAGGGTATAGATGCTGAATTTCCCTTGCAGGAGGACCGAGAGCATCCGTTCTTTCTGGCTGAAGCTGGATGACCGAACTGATTCCGTGGACAGACATCAACAAATAAAGCCAAGAAAATGCACCACCAGAACAACGGAGAGTGTGAATTGAAAAATAAATAAATAAAAACAATTATACAATTAACAGCAGACATTGCTAGGCAAACAAGACGACACACAACAAAACAAACAGCCGTGAAAACAAACAGCCTTTTGCAATGCATAGTGGGAGATTTCATTCTGACCTGTCTGACCGAAATAAAACACATTCAGGAAACATTATAGAATCTTTTTTTATTGAGGAAGGGTAGCAAGCATTTGAACCATGAGAGAGTCTCTATGGCGACTGGAGGAAACCCATACGAACATGGCGGGGAAACGCATACTAGGAAACACGGGTCAAGCTGAGAGACTACAGTGCTAACCACTGATGCACACATACCCTTGACATCACATGGCATAGTCAGTTATTTTATTTGAGCACTTCCAAGCAACTTTCATTTTGTCTTATTTGTCTGTCTGTTATATAGGTGGACATTTAATGTATTTCATTTATTAATCTATTTAAGCAAATCACCACAAACAGCCTATTTGAATTGAAACATGTGCAAACAAAGTATGCATCTTCATGATTAGGCTCACTAAGCTGTATGCCTGAATATTGTGTAATGCATGAACATTGTTATGCCAAATGTTCTGGCCCTTTTTTGAATCACTTAATGTTATTGTGTGTGTGTTTGTGTTCTCAAGAGCACATGGATGGATGCTAGTTGTTGAGGGAAGAGGGTAACTCCTCACCCACATCTTCCCAGTTGGTCCGGGGCTTCGAACCAACAACCTTTTGGCCATAAGTCTGTTTCTCTAAACTCTAGACTAATACTGTGAGTGAAGAAAGCCAACATTTTTCACATTACTTATACTTTTTAATGATGGTACTTTTTGTTGAAATGTAACGGTCAAGTTGAATTTTTCTTTCTCGTTCTATTTTCATATTGCTTGGTAGAGCAGAATATGAAATCATGCTGCAATTGGATGTATTGGCCTACTTAGCGAGTTAGAGCTAGTGAGCCCCCAACTGGTCTCGGCCTGCAGTCGCCACAATATGTTTACATGCCTTAATAGCCACAAAAGCTCTGTTGACTGTTTACATTCTAGTGTAGAAATAGTACTGTGTGCTTCAGTGATACGTTTCCAAGCTGACACCGATCTTTCCGTGACATTTCGAAGACGCACTTGAGCTCCCTCGTCTTGGCGCATTCAAATAGCAAAGTGTTGTGTATTTCTACTGCAATGAAACAACACAGCACACTTCTGGGACGGTATACCCACTGCAAAGTGTATCAACGCAGGGACGCGTAGATGTTGTCCGTGGCTTTGGGAGCAAGGGGAGGGAGGACTGTGTCATCGTCTGGAGGGACTCTGAGACACAGCGAGAGAGAAGAGCCAGTGGTCGCTGACTCAATGCCACTGTCATGGGCTGAGCGATGACTGTAAGAGTGGGCAGGAGGGTTCCACTTTGCTGTCGGCATGGAACATTACTGTCCTGTGGCTTTGGACAGCCAACCTCTCGAAATCTCACAAAGACGACCCCTGAATGAACCCGATGCACATTCAGCGTAACGTGACGTGGACATTTCGATCGGATGTTTTGTTAGTCTATCTATGTGGTAACCCTGTGATGGACTGGCGACCTGTTCAGGGTGCATCCCTGCATTCCGCCCCAATGCATGCTGGGATAGGCTCCGACCCCGTGACCCTGAATAGGAACAAGCAGGTATATATACCGTATATAAAGACGATGAATTAATGCATGGAAACCTCACAGAAGATTGTCTGTTGCATGAAGTCGATTATGTGCTGATTCGGTCGGCTTTATGTGAAATGTAATGAAATGTAACACGTGCACTCGTAGCAAAGCAAACCTCATTACCTCCAAATGCTTTGCACTGTTTGAAAATGACAGTTAAACCAGAATGACCAGACTGACTGTGGGTGTCCTGGAAAATAAATGGAATGCACACACACACAATTGCCATATTGTGTTCAGTTCTTTCAGATGATCTGGTCTGTGAGGTTTGAGAAATACCCCCAAAATGAGTCATCAACAGCAGTATTCAATGCCTACGGGTGTGGTTGCTTAACAAATCTAGGCTGACTTTCAGGTTTTGTTTGACCTGGCAACAGGTCTAGTGTAAACCCGTGCAAAGAGTGCATTTCCATTCATCATACATTAACATCTCGTGCCATCTCGTGCCTTGATCATCAGAACTGCCATCGGTTTGTATCACATTAGATCAGCCAGTGCTTTAGCAAGACAGTAAAAAATAATTCCCAGTGTACAACGCTTGTTGGATATTGGCCTATATGGTATCGCAGGAATACCACCGCTGGCATAATGTCTTTCCACAGCAATTTGGAATATAACTTTATCTTTGAGTTAATTTGAGCCATTTACTTTGTATTTTGCATTGTGGCAGATGCTCCTCAATCTACCAACAAAAAAAAAGAGCACTCTACAGGCGCAGACACACCCAGCCTCAGACGTGAGGTGTGACTGTGCGTCTCTGGGGAGGTGTGTCTTTGCGCTTGTCTCCATACCAAACCCGGAGCTGTTTTCAGACGACTCTCTGCCATCCCGTGTGCGTGACATAAAGCAAAGTAAGTCAGTTTACTTTGAGCTAATTAGGCAGTATTCATTCAACGTGACGCTGGTTTGAGAAACAAATGTCTTAACAATAGTCTGATCCGGCATGAATAAGAAATGTGCTTTAGTCTGTCACGGTGAAATGGTATGGTGCTGTAATGCGATGTGTATTCTAGCAAAATTGTGTCACAGCGTGTATCTTGGAAAATATCAATATTATTTGCACGTCTCTTAGCAGCGTATGTCAGTCAAGTATAAGACGTTCACATAAAAACAGACAACATCACTCAAATGACAGTGTCATAGCATGGTGACACGTGATTCCACCTGAAGCCGCTTTAATGAAGAACTTCCAAGGCAAATTCGACACGAGACGATAAAATAAATTCAGGGTAGGAATTCACAACATAGAATCTAGTTTGCCTCCCACAGTCACACGACCTGGGTTGTCAGTTTCTGGTGTTTACAGCTCCTCTCTCTGCCTCCACTATACCCAGAGCCATTTCCACCAGCCGTCACCATGCCTCAGTCTGCAGAGTCCCACGCTGCCGCATTCACCACCAACCGCAACTGTACCATAGAGATCACCAATATCAGCACCAACTTTTGCCTCGTCAACCCAAAGTAAGAGCCACTATCAGACAATGTGGATTTTACTAAATTGCAATGCGACTTTGATATAATATATATATTGCTATGAATGGGTAAATCTTCTCGTTTGATCCCTTCTTTTCAGTGTGTGTGAACCAATAGAGACACTGATCAGGCTTCCTGATCACTAGCACATATCATTCAGATGTTCTCTATGCAGCACTTGAATCCATTCATGCACGACTGTGGATTAATAACATCTGCCCTCTGCCTCTTTTACCCACCAGGGTGTACTTGAACAATGGCTTCTGCTTCAACCCTCCTCAGCCCACCGTGCGCACCAACCTGACCGAGTTGTGCTCCTTCACCAAGGACGACAACACGGCATCGGGCGCCGTGGGCGTCATGACCTACGAGCTGTTCAACATGCGCAAACGCCACTGCAATGAGCTGATTGCCATCATGTTCTCGGTGCCCTTCGACTACAACTTCTACAAGAACTGGCTGGCAGTGGGCATCTTTGAGCACACGCGCCCCTGCGACGAGACGCTCTACAAGCACATGTACAATGACAAGGACTTCACCAACTTCGTGCGCCACGAGTCCGACGGCTCAGGGGTGATGTACGTCGGGAGGAAGGTGGACGTGAGAGCCACCATGTCCAACGAGGGCAACGCCATCATCAAACTGGAGCTGTATGACAAGATGGGTAGATGAGACTGGTGATTGTAATGCTGTGAGGATGAAATGAATAAAAATCACACGGAGGTTATCACTGGAAATTAGGACGCAATCTACAAATGTTGATGAAAACAGTTTGTCTGTTGCTCACATATGGTGGATGAATAAATAAATGAATAAAAAAACATCATCATCACTATCTCGTCCCTGACATTTGTCTGTGTTCTTGTTTGTTTGAGCAGATAACTAACGTCACAAACGATCTACTCGTTTCAGACTGCGTTGACAATTCATCATAATAAGCTTGATGGAAAACATCTCATCACACCTTCTTCCGTATTCACTTCAGTAGACATAACGTAGGAATCATATTTCGGACACATGTATTACAATGACTGCAGTATTAGCCAAAACCCCAAGAGCACGTTGCGTAAAGGTGTCTCACACTCCCATCTCCCCCACCGGGCGATAATAGCTATTTAAATTCCAAAACAGAGACATAACTTAGGTGTGGTGCGTGGGAGGCGATGGGAGAAAAATGGTATGTCGCTATCGACGTCTCCGCCCTGCTCTTCATACCTCTCTCGACATACCTTGACGAAGGGAGGCAGAACAAGAGCGAGACCGAGCGAGAGAGAGAGAGAGAGAGTAGGCGTGTGCTCTGTGGGTGGAGACACTTTTGGGTGGCAATCCAGTGTCATGCATTCCCCAACGAGAGGGATCTGAAGAGTGAGACGTTTCAAAGTCTGCCATTATCTGAGCTGCACAGCAGTGACACGGACAGGTAAGACCATTTATTCCTGTGGCACATTTTGGGGCTTTATTTGGACAAACCAACTGACAAAACACGATTCAGTGACCTACGTGTCTGAGGAAGATTTGACCGCCACGCACCTCTTTTGCCATATCACAGCCTGAACGCGCGACAGCATGAGCGAATCAGCAGAGTGTGTGGCGGCCAACCTCAGCAGCCGGAGAAATGTCACCATCGAGATCACCAACCTCACCAATAACTACTGCCTACTCAACCCCAAGTAAGTAGAACACCTACCGGGACAGGACAGTAGCACTGTGCGGCAGCTCTCGGGTCTGAATGTGTGTAGCGTTATGCATGTGAATTAGGTTCATAAAACGATTTGACAGGTTTCACAGACACGTTGACGATGTCCCCAAATACGTGTATCCACCCGTCAGTGTAACTTTGGCTCTTACTTTTATTCCTTTTCTCCCCGTTAAACCAAAAAGGGTTTACCTGGAGAGCGGCAACACCCACATCCCACCCACGCCCACTGTGCGCCCACTGAAAACGGAGCTGTGCAACTTCAGCAAGACCAGCGCCAAAGCCACTGGTGCCGTGGGCGTCCTGACCTACGACCTGTTCGAGCGGAGCAGGAACGACTACATTGAGACGTGCGCCATAATGTTCTCTGTGCCCTACGACAACAACATGTACAAGAACTGGTTCGCCGTTGGGATCCACGGCAAGGGCCGGGAGTGCGACGAGGCTCTGTACAAAGAGATGTATTACAACAAAGAGCAGGATAACTTTGTCCGGGAGGAGGCAAATGGCTCCAGCATCACCTATGAGGGCAATTACCTAGACATCAAGGCCACTATGTCCCCTATGGGCAGAACCATTATGAAGGTGGAAGTGTGGGACAAGCTCTTCACGCCCATCAAGCAACGTCCTTTCTAAGCGTTCGCTTCAGACATCAGTGTGTACTGTTAGATGTGTCGAGCCTCGTGTTACACCATCTATTCATGGATTAAATTCATAACCAAACCCATTGTGTTGCGTCTCAATGATTATTATTAACAGTGGTCTTGGTAAATCTTCAGAATGATCTAGTCCAACTGGTGGAACAAGTTCATATTTACCTAAATGAGTCAGCTCTCAGTCTTTGTTCATGGTAGGACACAAGAAACTTGAAGTTCGGCATATTTCCTAAATGTTAAGATGTCCACATTTCAAAGGCATCCTCCTCTCCTGCAATTTAAACCCAACCGTCACCACCAGTGCCACATGGGCAGTCATGTGATACACAGAATAGTTTGAGGTGGGGTTGCCATGTTGAATAAAATAAAATACAAATCTACTAAACCCATGAAAAATAACCCAAAGATTACACTTTGCTTCAGTATTTGGTTAACAAAGATCTTGTAATTTTTTTGGATAGGCACGGTGTTTCTTTCAATCAGAACTCATCAGACAGCCACAGATTTGATCAACTTGAAACCTCACAAATAAATCCCTCAAGTTGCTTTTTACAGTCAACAGAGACTGACAACCATCCAGCAGCAGATCATATCAGATGCAAAATATACTCCACAAGGATTCCACCTAGTGGTCCAACGAATCCAATGCATGCTGCAAACCTGCAGCGATTCCGGTTCTAACAGTTAGTTACATATAGAAGTAACAGTGGGAATAGGAATCAAGTCTGTACAAAACGGAGATACTAGATGTAAAAAGTAAACACTTGAGCTGTATGCACAATGTCCAAGGCACTCTAAAGCCAGGAAGGAGGGAAGAGACTAAAAGCTTGAACTTTAAAAAGCCTTTATTATCATGGCTCAGAGCCATAGATGCAAGTACCTCAGTTTTCTACAGTTGGTTACATATATAGTCAAACAAAAGGAATACAATTACATATATATTCTAAGATCATAAGTACAATTACATGTTCATATTTGGTCAAATTCTATTGAGTTCAGATACTAATGGTGTCTTCTTCCATACCAGCACAGTCTTTGAGTCTGTTTTAGGTCTACTGTAGGTCATTGTCAAGTACATATAAAAAGGAACACGGTATGTAATTTCAATGAGATGAGATTAACATCCATTTGAAATTGTGCAACAATCTAATTCTAACCACATAATATGTGTGTGTCTGTCTCCGATCACTCTGATCCAGAGCACTGGTCATAGAAAACACTGACAACCGTCCCGAACCGGTCCGTCAGATGCACCTCGAGCGTTGCAAGTGGCATTCGTCTCGCATCATATCCCCTGAACTGCTTCTTAGCCGTCTTACTCACAGGCACGATCTCCTCAGTGCTGTTGCGGTCGTTGCGGCCGATGGCAGCATACGTGGGAAAGGCCTCCTTCAGTTCTTTTGGAAGACTATTGTTGTAGTTTGGGCAGCAGTAGGCGGACCAAAGATACTCGGGCACTGCCACGCGATGATCCTTGAGCCAACGCTCCTCTTTCCGGTAAGGGATGTTCCCGGTTACTACGTAGGCGTCTCCGAGGCAGTACGCCGCTAGGGTTTTGTTGACAGTCTGCTCCAGGATCTCCCAGGGCCCGTCGTTAGAGCCTGCCTTCTGGGGAACTACATTGGTCAGCGTGAAGGTGGAGGAGCGGTCCTCGTGGCACCGGTGGTGAAGGCTTGGGTTGAGGTGGCCACGGGAATAGGTGGAATTGATGTAGTCCGGCTCCACTGCCTGGCTCTCCACCACATTCTGGTCTAGAGGGCCCTGAGGAAAGGGCATCATGTTGCCATCGGCTGCTGGGTAGGCTAACTGTGGAAGGACACATCGGAGGACGGAAGGAAACACTGGATTAAACCACTTTTTTGTTACCCGGTTGAGGTTCTCAGATGTTACCAGTAAACATACAATATGGTGATCACGGAATGTGTTTTTCAACTTGAGGGCTTGTTGATGGACATGAAATGACCAGTGCCACACAAGGAAAACTGCACCGCTTCACAAATACATGCTGGATGCAGATGGGACACTTCTCTTTTACGGAGGCTCATTTCCTCATTTTCAACAAGTGCTAAATTGGGACAACAGTATCTACAAAAAGAGTAAATTGATGGTCGCGCGCCACATTTATTTTTCTGGAAGAACCGTGTCCCACAATTGCAAAACACACATTTGTGAAATGTCAGTTTAGAGAACCCGAGAAAGTGGAATTAGCTGCCAAAATTAAAACACGTACATGAATAAAACAGCTAATTCTGGAGGAAACAAAAGCGATGTCTGCACAGAACATGGGATTGCCATCAGTTCTAATCAAAGCATTGGTTGTATAGTCCAAGTAGCCCACTTCTCAACATCTCTCCACCTTATCTTATGTGATGCTGGCCATCACTAGGATAATCTTTAGCGTAAGGCATGCCCTCCGCCACTTTCTACCAACTCATTTATCTATTTATCGGCTTTCAAACCTATAACTTAAGACTATGCAAGATTCTAAAGCATCCTTACCTGTGGCTCAAACTTCCAAGACGCCGCGGGCCTCTTCCCCGTTGGCGCGCTGTATAAATAGGCTGAGAACCAAGGGGCACGACGTGGGCGACTGTACAGTGTGGCAAAGCGGTACTGGTTATCATAACGCTGGCAGATCGGGGTTCCTGCCAGACCCTTGGGAGGCCACGAGGTGTAAAAGAACTGCAGGCATGGCGCGAAATCCCCAACGTCGGCCCTACACAGCAGCCATCGACCGGCGCAGGCCAGGAGGACCACAGCCAGAGCGTGGAGAAGGGCCATAGTGTAGATGCCTTCACATACTCGACGTGACGTCCAAGGGAGGCCACGTTAACTTGAGCTGTTCCCTTTTCAGCAACACATGACCTCCTAGTGAAAGAGGAAGCCGTTTTGAGCGCGCACTGTCGCTATTGCACTTCAGTCTGAAAAAAGTATGAAATAGGCAACTTAGTGAGAATCACCTTTGTAAATGACCAAAGGCAACAACAACAACAACAACAAAGACCCAATGTCCTGCAGGTGTATGTTGTGTGTGTGTGGCTAAATGGGTCTGGACCCCCTGAGTCCCCAGAAACACAAACTACAAAACTGAAGTGACTGAACGTAATTGCTGTTTTTTAAATGTCAAACAAAAAACGTGAGGCAGCTTTTTTGGACACGTGGTCAACATACGGGTAGTCCTTCACCAGGTCGTGGTCTGTGTCCCGCTGAAACGCTTTTGCATCCGGTCACACATGAAACACCAGTTTGTTGGTGTCTCTACTGCGGCCTGGCTGTGTTGTGTGTTCCGCAGCTCCACACTGTTTACACCCTCCACGACCCCACAGCATGGCGGCGACACCAGCACGGCACATTGACTTTAAAACGTCACTGTGTCTCAACAATTTGAGCTGAAGACATCAGGTTGCTAACAAGCCGAAATATTGTGTCTGTGCTCCGTTGGGGTTCGTTTAAAAATAAAATAATGCGTAACTTTTAAAAGGTCGCTACTTGTTGACAAATGAACGTAGAATTCTGTATATCAGTCAATTGGAATCCGCCATTTTTACTGATCACGTGTTCAACGCAACACGTCATCACGTAGCGCGTCTCGGAGGCTAGCCCATAGACATATATAAAAGCTAGATGACTCACCCTAGCTGCTGGCCAATGGAGACCGACGTTGCCACATGGCGGCCATCTTGCCACAGGCAGCACACCCACTCATAACATGAATGTGTACGGTGCATGTACTATTGAAATAACCATAGCTTGCTAAATTTTCAACCGATTTTCAAACGGTTTGGTTTGTTATAAACGTCAGAGATGTAGTTATGATACTGCATACTTATAATGGACTTTCACATGAAAATAACATTAAGCAGATAGGTCATCCTGAATCATAGCCACGTTAATAACGTTTGTAATAAACCAAACGGTTTGTAATAAACCAAACGGTTTGTAAATCTGTCAAGATTTCAGCGAGTTAAGAGTATTTTTGTTTGTGCAGATCACTCACCTTACAACAGCTACCATATAACGTACCACAGTGGC
>OMOT01043477.1:0-11151 GCA_900312575.1 Acanthochaenus luetkenii | reverse complement strand
TTGTATGGGCAACGCAGATTTTTGGAAATTACTAGGCTATATGTACTTTCAATAGGCTATATACAATTATTATGGGCATAATTACCTTCATTCGTTCACCCAGCGAAGTCCGCACTTTAGACTTGAACTCTGCTACTTTGCGGTGTTTATTGGCATCATGTCTTTTTCCATCATGTGGCACAGCCTTTGGGTGATACCCTCCGCCCGTCTAGCATCGCAATTTCTCAGTGCTAACACCGAGGCAATGGTCGGTTGTGATGCATCTGCCCCCGTCAACAACATGGCTGGATGCTGGCTGTTGAGGTGATACATTAACGGACTTGTGCAGGTGTTGTATTTTAAAACAACATCACAATGATGGCAATGCGCTTCGTTCTCCTTCAGTGTGAAATGTTCCCACACAACGCTGCTTTTGGCCCGCTTATGGTCGGAGTCTTCTTCTGTGTAAAGTGAATTAACCTCTTCACAGTCTTCTTCTGTGTAAACAATGTTTCCCAATGCGCCCTCTTGTGTTTAACTTAATAATTGCATTTCACCAACAGCTCCACTTCACACATTTAAGATGACCGCAAATAGTTAAATTTGATCGTTACGTTTTAAATGTTCATCGACCAAATTATTAACGACTATTAATCGATCAACGACTAATCGTTAACACCCATAATTAAGAAAAATCCACCACCAGCATCACACACACAAACACACTCTCACACAAACTCACCTTTCTCATTATCCTTGATAGGATACCAGAAAAAGGTACTGCTTGAGAGGGTGAGGAGATTCATCGAGGTGTGGAATTGCCTCAGACTGGATGTGGCGAACAATTGTAAGCACATGAACATGAATTCTAACGTGAATATGTATACGTGTGCATGTTTCTATGTTGAGTAGTTAGTGTAGTGTAGTTGTGTGCTTTGAGTTATCTGGTGTGTGCTGCCTTTTCCGCATGCCTTAATTTGCTTGCTCCCATGCCTGCATATATAGCAGCAGACTTGGGTGTGGATGTGCAGTTGTGTGAGAAAGAGGTGACACCAGAGAGTTCTGGGGAGTTCCTGACACCATGTCGACATGGACCTGGGTCATGTCTTCGAACTCTGGTAGACTTCCTGTCAAAGACTCACAACAGCTTGGTGAGAGAGACCAGGAAACTGAGCCACCAAGAAGACAGGTCAGTCCGCCTTGTCTGGTGTCAACTGCAAAGTCCTTGTTCATTTGGAGTTTAAATTGAATTACAGCTATGATTGAAGACTGATGATGAAGACTTTGGCATTTTACAGCTGATCATTGGTTATTTGCCTGTGATATTTCCCCAGTGAATACAGTGTTCCATTGGAGGGGATATCAGAGACCCAGCTAACCCTGTGCCATCCAGAAAGGGAGCTGCTACCCCTGGTGTTAGCTCACTGCCACTACACCTTGAGAAAAGGCAGAGAGACAGACAGTAGTTACAATCTGCCAGGGATCCAAACCCAACTGGCCCGTCGCTTCCTGGCTGGAAAACCACTTACCAAAGTGGTAAGAATGGAAAACAAACATACAATTACATGCACATGCTAGGTGATGCCAACTATTCTACTAACCAGCACTTTGATCAAAATCAGGACACCTCAAGGTACTTGAACAGACACCAACAGGATTTCTCTGTGGTTCTAACAGAGGTCAGAGGAAAGATCCGTCAGGTAAGTCCATTACAGTCATGTTACTTCTGAACTTTAGTACCTTTCTAGTACCAGTCTTCATCCAGAGACAACACTGATTAAATGCCAGCCCAAGAATGTTCAGAGTAGTTTCCCCTGTGGGATTTTGAGAGGCCTATATGTTGGGAGGTCAAATTCCTTCACCCGAACTCCTCTCTGTTTCCATTCACCGGGAGAGGTCTCCCCCCCACCAGGCGCCACTCAGTGGCCTGCTGACAGTTGCTCTGTCTGTGGTATAGGAGCCGTTGAAGGGTTCGGTGAGTGGTGCCATGCGGACGGTGCTGCGGGCATACACTGATGTTTGTGATGCTCTGTTTGTGGTGGAGATTGGCCTACGCTTCCTCGGCAAGACGGGTGGGGACCCCCAAGGTCAACTTTTGTCCTACCTCACTGATTCACTGAAGATGGACTCGCAGATCTCCAGCTGTGTAGCCAAGGTAGAAACCTCAGGACCTACAGCTATTTATCTTCCAGCATAGTTATGCAAAGATTATGTGATTATATGGATCTCATTTTGTATGCAAGGCACTATTACACCACCCCATTGTTGATCTGTCTACGTAACGGTAGTATTCCCATTTATAGACTACGCCACTTAACTAATGTGCACTTTGGAAATCAGTGGAATATAACTTTCTCCTGCCGTGCGCTGGTCTAACCTGGTATCACTTAAATCCATTAAACCCTTCTGTTTCATTTGCATTTCAGGCTCTCGGAGAGAGTAGACTGGAACACAGCATATTCACCTGGCAGCTCCTCACATGCTGGAAATCTGAGCTCTTGCTGAGCCGAAAGCAAGTTAGTACGAATAAAATCATAATATGCCAGCAGGCTGCTGAATATGGCAGTCACAAGAGAAATAGGCAAGAGTGTGACATATAATTATCCCTATTGACTGATCACAATGGATCTGCCCAGGCCAAGCCACTTTAAAGACCTAGAAACACCAAAGCCATGCATGAAACTCCTCCTCGGTGACCACATATTTTATTTTTGAGTCATTCTTTTCTCTCATGTGACCCCTGCTAGCTGCCAGTGACTGACCTCAAAGACCAAAGAGAGCTAAACTTGCCGGGCTGTAAATCCGTAGAAAGTGTGCCGTCTGACATGGCGGGTGCACAGTGTTTGACCCCAACAATAAAGTGAATTGTTTGGATTCCCTCTGCAGTTTCTGCCATGAAGCACATGGTTTTAAGTTTTTCACGAGTGTTGTATAGTTTGATGCAGTCTGTTGCATCTGGGATCAAGGGGTGTAAATCAAACTTTGATAACACTCAGTCCACTATCATGTTCCAGGACCCATTTCAGAGTCTACCTTCAGAATTCCAGCAGAAGCTGTCTGAGGAGGAGAGGAAAGGGCTGAAGATTTTCCTTGCCGTCACAGACGTCGACACGTTCTCTCTGGAGCTGCATGAAATTCTCCTACTGAAGCCGAGCCACTCCATGCCAGACCAGGTCTACCTACCGCACTGGGAGTAAGCAACCTCTAATATCGCCAACAAGCCATTTGTATGCCCCCCTCCATACTGACAACACAACTAGCAAATGTATTTTGACCATTTGTGAGTTAAGCATCTGCAGGAGGTAATGCACCAAACAAATGGTATAATTTACAAAGCCTTTGCATTATTTTGTTTTGAAGGGATGTTTATTCTCCCGTTTGCCCGAAGTGGTTTTGTTGAAGATAAGACATTTTCAAAATCTCATAAATGAAAGAAGAAGCGTGCCTATTATCAGCCTAAAGAGTACCACCCTCATGTAAAGGAATCCATTGAGTGGACACTTTCAATCACAGTGAAGTGTGGGGGTTTCCTCCAGGCAGCCATCTGTCAGGGGAAAGGGGCTTAAGTTATATACCCTCTGTAGGCACAGGTCATCTCTATTGAAGCAGCAGCTGGACAGGGAAGTGAATAGGAATGCATGTGGAGAGAACAATGCTAACTGTTGCTCCTTTCCCTCCCTCCTCGCTGGCTCCAGCATCAGGTCCACTTTGGAGAACCATTTGGAGCAGAAGAACCTTCCACCTCTGTCGGGGCTTGATTATTTACCAGAGGACATCACCCTAGACAAAGGAGCTGATGTGTGGAGGGCAGCTGTGGAGTTTAGAAAGATTTAGATAATTTCAACAGAAAAATAAATCCTTTCTGACATTCTTTTTACAGGCCATATTATTTCTTTATTATTACTACCTATATTACAATATCTCCATGATGCTGTCATTCAACTGCCTTAACATGTGTCTATAATTAATTCTTTCCATTTGACAGGATGAGGCAGAACAATTTAATCAAGTGTCTTTCCATAATGTGAATATTATAAATGTTTGTGTTGTGTTTTCTATTAGAGGTTAAACTTGACTAATAAGAGGGAGAGTGGTGTAATAAAATAAATAAAAAACATGCTATTGTGTTGCATTGTTTTCCTTCTATCATTGTGGTGTTAGGGAACTATTAACACATCGCCGTTGAATGTTTTGGAACTGGACTGTTTACTGTGGAAGCTTCAAAACCTCTATCTTGTCATCACGCCTCCCTTTGCAAAGTCAACCAAACTTTTAATTTAAGCCATGCCCCCTTGCACGGTAAACGGTAGATAGACGGCTCTCCCCTGCCTATCAGATGCTCGAATGAATGGACTTAGTTCACCCGCGACCAATCCCAGGTGTCGGGGGGGGCGGAGCTATTTCGTGTGAGTTTTGTGTGTGTGTGTGGTTCTTTTGCCACACAGAAGATGTTGCGCGTTATTTTCGTTCCTCATCTTTGTCAACGGAACACTTTCACTGAGCAGCGGAGGACAGTCTTGGCAGTTAAAAGATATTTGCGAGTGCTGTGTTTGGCTAAATAATCCACAATGGTGCCGTCCAGCTTCTGATTGTAAGTACTTGCTCGTCTGGTGATGATGGGGGGTAAAGAGGAGACCCTTCTTTTTGGGGCTCGGACGCGAGAAGGCTTGTTCTGTAAACCGCATTTGGCAGCTTTCTGTTTCCCAGAAGGATTTCAACGCTACGTTGGGACTGGAATGCCATTTCTCCCGCTGAAACGAGGCGTTGATTTGACAAATCAGTGTGGCGTTATCGTTATTCTGATGTGATTTGCGTTCCGTCGATTTCCCGGGGAATACTCTGCCCCAGCCAAACAACAAGGTAACGTTAACTAGGTTGAGTTGTAGCTACAGTCACAGTGGCCGTGTTAGCGAACAGTTACCATATCGAACTTGCCGGATACGTGTTATGTACGTGTTCTGGTGTTGTTGGCTGAGAACGGCACATACCGCGGACGTTACATTTGTGCTGTAGGTAACGTTAATGCTGTTTCACACCTCGTGCTCGACCGGGCTCGTTTTTCCTGTCTAGGAAGATGATACCGCTAACACACACACACACACCTGCGACAACGAAGAGGACAATGGGGACATTTTGTCCACCGTTAACGTTAGCTAGCTTGGTGTGTAACGTTAGCTAGAGAGCCGCTTCAGCGGCGGTAACTACGGCTCACTCAGTGAGGGTTCAGTTGTAGCCTCTGCGTTTCACTGACGGTCTGCTTGACGTTAAGTTAGTGGACACGCAGACTTGGACCACAGAACACGGTAGAACCTAACGTTAACTCTCATTTTGTCCACCGACCGTTGGCTTGCCGTGGTCCTCCTCCAGTTGTCAGGCCACCTCGGCGGCAGCAGAACGTGTGAGGGGTTTTGTTGTTGGTTACCCGATGAAACGAACCGGCCAGGGGGAAGTGACTGTTGTTTTGTCTATTTGAGATATCGGAGAGTTGGGGTCTTTTGTGGCCTATTGCGCCTCATAGTCATTAGAACCAACTCGCCGTCTCTTCGCAGGCCCACCGAGGATGCACACCACACGCAGCCCCTCGTCCATCCCGACAGGTGTCCCGGGAGACGCCCTGGACCTCAGCTTGACAGGCTCCCAGCTCTCCGTGTCCAAAAGGCCCAGCAGCGCGTCGGCGGCGAAATGCTTCTCCCGCTCCGTGTCGGTGTCTGTGGCCAGCGACAGCAAGGGGAAACGCAACACCCCGGTGAGTAAACCACCGTGGCACACAGGTGCACTACACTACACCGCAACGCGTGTGGTTGTTACAGGCACGGAGAGTGTAACCGACGGTGCACGAGTGATCAGAGAGTGTATATCAAGAGGCATGGTCATCCAACACAGGATTGAGTGCGTTGTTGTTTGGTTTGCCTAGAACAGTGAACGTAACCAGAGCGCTTCATGACACCCAAGCTATCATTCATTGAGTCTGTTTGATCCACAGAGTGATGCTATCTTCAGCGGCTCCCGCTCCATCAAGAACCTTCGGCGGTCCAACAGCACCACCCAGGTTAACCACCAGGCTAACATCAGTTTAAGGTACACACACACACACACACACACACACACCTGCAGGGATGTAATAACAATGGAACTATTTCTGCTGTGACACATTTATTACTAGACCAGCAATATCTCTGTATTTTGTATTTCATTGAGTATTGCTATATGTATTTAGGAAAGGAGCTTCCCTCTCGGTGTTGATAGCGCTATGGAATGAACTTGTTTTCTTCATTCCTAATCATTGACATACACTAAGCTGAATGCAGTATGTGCTGCTACATGCACTCTGCAAAGCTTCAGGCAAAGCTGTCTCTTTGGATCTCAGTTTGCTCATCAAATTACCTTCACAGCAATTAAACCTACCTGCTGTTGAAATATGAAGAACCGGTGAATAGTTTTGTGCTTGGAAATGTCGGAGCAGAATGTGTGCATTTTAGATGATGTGTGTCTTTTGGACCAGTCGTCATGTTACCACAGTGCATAACTGCAGGAACAATTACTGTAGCTCTGCCGGCTTGTGTGGAGTCTTGACTCTTTAAAGCCTCTCTTCAGTGAGCAACAGCTGGCTGCCCAGAAGCTTCGTCAAGCTGGGACAATGGGCATTGTGGCGTGCCGGCTACTGCTCGATAAAGAGTGGAGGGAAGCTGGGGGTCTGTTGCTGGGGTGGGGAGCAGGGCCTTGCTTTGTCTCAGGTTTGAGGGGGAGGGCCAGGACCTTGGGGTCGGGTTACTCCCTCCACCAGGAGCTAGTGAAAGGAGAAGTGTGTGTGTGCACGCTCTGATTCTATTGTCCGGCAGCTGCGGGCATCCCAGCTCCCCTTGCTGCCTCCCAGGATGCAGAGCAGAGGGGCTTTACATTTAAAGACATTCTAAATACCCCCCTCTAATAACCTCTCACTTTCAGGACTGCCATTGGGTTGATCTCCCCCTCTCCCTCTCCGCTGCTTCTTCCCCTACATGCATCAGTCTCTTGTAAAATGAAACATAGAGGAATGTGCTGCCTGAATTAGTGTTGTCAGATTGCTTTTCATTGGGCCAGCTGGCTTAGCCCACCCCCCACCCTCACTTAAACACACACATGCTCACACACATTTATACACTCACCCAGACAGCAACACCCTGCACAGCACAGGCAGGCCCCAGCACAGATGCCAGTGGAGGCCAGGCCAGACAGGAGGTCACCCTACATCTGCGCCTAATGGTGGAGTTGCTGGTGTGTGTTTGGGGTGTGTAAGGCTATTTGAAGGATGAATGACAGACCATTGGGATCAACATATGCATGTGTGCATTTGCATGGAATCCATAATGTAATTCCCCATGGTAGAGGGTCTGCTGCTACATACTGAATTCCAGCACTTGCGGCGGAGAAGAGGGGATAAGGCCCGTCTACGCAGCTGTCATGACAACATTTAATCACAAAAGCTGCCACTGAAGGCCACGCTTAAAGACCCCGCTTTGTGTTGAGTTGCTTAATGGTGTGTTGTGTACCGCTAAGCTCTTGTTGGGTGAAAACTGAGTCCCACTTAAAAGGGCAGATTTGAAATAATTTGTTTGGCTTAGACAGCCACCACCTCAACCGTTTTAACTACCATGTCACTCTTAACCCTTTGTCATGCACACGCTTGAAGATAGAAACCTGAATTATGTTTGATTGGTGATGATTTGGTTTGATGCCATAGAAGCATAGTGCAACATCATATAATATAAAACAATGGGCCTTTGCTATGGCTGGCTTGTGTGTGTGTTTCCCAGTGAGGACCAGAATGATGACTTCCTGGCCCTGTTTGACAGCAGCTCAGATGGACGCAGGAAGCTGACCAGCCTCAGCAAGGCCTCACCAGATAGAACCACATGGAACATCCTGGTACTTACCATATCAACCACACTTTGCCATTTGTTCATTTGTCATTGACTTATGTAGCCAATATGCATAGCCAATGTCAGGTTTAATATTAATTCTAATCATCATATGCATAGGCAATATCACACACTTTTAGTATAATATTCAACTGTGGCTAACAACAAAAGCTTTTTTCCTTTTCAAACATTGAAAGATAATTCATACTGTCTTTTAAATTGGAAATTCATTTGAAAAGCGACAGATTTTACACTAGTTCAGGTTTATCAGATTGTGTAAGTGTAACAAGTGTATGTTCTCTTTATTTTAGGACGACCAGCCCAGAGCTTTTCCCCTGGCCTCTAGTTCCCACAGCACTGGCAGTGTGGACTCTCCCACGGGCCTGAAGAAGAGAGAGCCTGGCATTGCACTGGCTGCCAACTTCACCGCCAACAACAGGTGGGCAGCGACTCTGACACATACATACACACGCAAAGCTTGAGCATAGCTCAACAGAGCAGGGACAGGCCTCTCCCTAGCCTGTTGACTACTTGCACTGCTGCATTCTGGATTTCTATCTGCTTCTCGTGTTTCATACCTGCTGAATAGTGGAAGCTGAGACTTTCCCTCAGGCATTCTGCCCACTCACTGAGACTTTTTCCCCCCTGAAAATTGTCAGATAAAATCCGTGCAGGCTCAACTTGGAATATGGTAAGAATTTGTGTCAAGGCACATATCAATTACTGAGTGGTATTCTCGATACTTCATGTAGATGGTACCACATGAGCTCATGCCATTGTGCCTTTTCTTTTATAGGAGCAACAAGGGAGCTGTGGGGAACTCTGTCACCACCATCTTACATAATAACTACTCTGAAAAGCCACTCACACCTAAGAGCTCCAACCAGAAGCCCTCTTTCAAGTAAGACCAGAAATTAGCATAATTGTTAGCTTGGCATAATTTCAGTTGTTTAATAGGGTTAGACCGATATATCGGGCCAACATTGGCCTTTTGCTATAAGACAGATAATGGCCAGTCAATGTTGGCCACCTCAAACATGATGGATATGATGCAGTTTGTTTAAATACATATATTTGATCAATTATTTTATAATTGATCAATACTACACTGGTTGTATATAGGAAGTCCCCATCTCGATGAGATGTCTATTATTTATTATCCTGGGTTTCAATGGAGAGTTTTTATCGCCTGTGGTCTAAATGCTGTTTCAATGGCCGAGAATAACATTCTGGCGGAAACACTGAATAGTTGGATTTCATTTTGTGTTGTTGTTGGGGTTTTTTTTTCATTAAAATGTTCAAACTTAAAAGATATTGAGTATCAGCTCAAAATATCTGCTATCAGCAGCTTCAATCCAAAAATATCGGTCAAACCCTAAAGTTTAATGGACTTTGTGTGAAAAGTGTCTCATAATAATCCCAAATCGCATCTTGATATCTCTCGTTTTTCTTTCAGCAACATCTTTAAGGCCACGGTGAACGACGAGGTGTCGCAGGAGAATGACTCCCTGACCAAGTCCCAGAAGAACTTCTCAGCATCCTCCACCTCCAACAACAAGACCCCGGCATCAGCCCCGCGTGGCAGCCCCATCTTGGCTCGCAGGAGAGAGGTCACTGAGGAGGAGGCCGAGAGGTCAGAGTTCACCTAATTCAGAGTTATAAGTTATACGCAATGATATTAAAGGCATATTCATACATGTTGTATACACACTGGCTCAGACTCAGTCAACCCTTTCACATGGTTATTTACTCAGTATTCTCTTTTTTTCTACTATATGTGTCAACTATTCCATTACTATCATGGTTACCACTGTCTTCCGTTATCTGTTCTATTACTCCTAAATGTAATTGTCTTGTATATTTTAAGGTTTATTCAGCAGGTGAACCAGGCAGCAGTCACCATCCAGCGCTGGTACAGACGCCTTGCCAAGAGACAACATGCTGGCCAGGCAGTGCTCAGACGCATCCTCGCCACTAAGAAAAAGGTACGCATCTCTCCCCAGCCTCCTCTTTACCTTCCTTATTCCACAGGTTAGCTCTCTTATTTCTTCATTCTGTATTAATCTCTCCATTTTGCCCTGCTTTTATTGTATAAACCCTCTCTGTCTCTTTCCCTTGTAGGAGCGGGAACAGAGAGCAGAGGAGGACAGGTGCCCAGAGCAACAGAAGAAGAAGGAGGAGGACAGGAAACGGATCCGCGAAGAGAAGGCTCATCTAGCCCGACTTGCTGCCATCCAGGTAACACGTTTGATTTATGTTACTTTACTAGTAGTTGCATATTAACATTAATATTAGTTGCTTTGCTGGTTAGTTAGCAAGCTGCCAAAGTAAACACTATTTGTCTAGGTTTAACTGAGCTGACTGTTTTAGAGTAGATGCTAGGGCTAAAGACAAGACAGTTAACTGTGTCACAGTAATCTAAATTTGGAAACAAATCTACATTATTAGACAATCCAGTTTTAGCTAAAATGTTACTATATGGCTCCACCCCCACAACTTGAATCAGAATTTTGAGGCCATGTAATTCAAAGTAACCAACCTGACCCTTATTCAAAGTCATGCGAAGCTTTTGCCTCAATCTACAAATAACATCATTCTTTAAACACCTGAATTGGGCTTCTGTATGGATGCTTGTCCTGGATTATGACACAAGGGATTATTACATCCCATCCCATGTATTGGTAAATGTTAGATGTATCCCTCTCTGGCTTGGTTGTTATATATTTAAATAAATGATATACAGTAATTTCCGCACTATTGAGCGCACCTGAATAAAAGCCGCACCAACTACATTTTTTCAAAAACACAACTTTGTACATAAATAGGCCGCACCTGTTTATAAGCCGCAGGTGTCCAGGTGTTGTAACATGAGATATTTACGCCAGTGGTCCCCAACCTTTTGAGCGCCACGGACCCGTTTAATGTCAGACAATATTTTCACGGACCGGTCTTTAAGGTGTGGCGGATAAATACTACAAAATAAAATGATACGACCGGCATAAAAACGGTGGTATATTGTAAATATAATAATAAACGTGAATCCACTATGTACTCGTATGCAACTTTATTAGCAGCGTCCTCGTAACATCGCGCCAACAACATAACATGAGTAACATCCCCTCTGCCCCCTAACGCTTAACATTGTAACATGCCTTCAAAATAAGATACAGATACGCCACAAAAACGAATATAAAGTGCATGAAAATGTTAACTACCGCTAAATAGAACGTTCGCATATTCAGAATAACAACATTGTGCCAACGTAACACGTAAA
>OMOT01043474.1:0-17780 GCA_900312575.1 Acanthochaenus luetkenii | reverse complement strand
TTGTTAAATAAAAAGCAACAGGCTTGGATAGTTACTGCACTTATGTAGTTTAAGTTTGAAACTGAGGACTGAGCTGTCTTAGTTTTGTCGCAGCTTTCTCATTTCAAGAGGGAATTTATTATAGCTTTGTTTTCAAAAACGTTATTTATCTTTATTGATCTATTTCATAATAATTTAGCAAATGATTATGAAATAGAAGTTTCTAATGAAGGCTCATCTTATTTTTTTGTAACGTTATATGTCATAGACGAACGTGTTAGTCACTGATTCGCCTCGGAAGAGTGAGCGAAATTTCCAGAGTCTTATTAAAATATCATACTTAAACAAAACAGCGTTCATAATTATGTTTGTGTTATGCCATGAAACAGATGTATTTATCTAATGTTTCAATAAAGCTTTGATTGAGAAAGAAATATGCATTTTGTATTTTCTAATAAGTAATATTCATAATAATTCTTTTTGTGTATCGTTATTGATTGATCGATTAGTCGTTCATTAACTTTGGCGACTATCGATCATGGAAATTACCTAGAATTTGCAACCCTAATCAGAGCAATGCAGGGACTTTATGAATGAGTTAATCAAAAACACTTAAATCAAAAACGGTTAAATAAATTAATGTTTATAGTGTACATAGTTTGAGACTTGAAGAATAATGTGTTGGATATGAGGACTACTTATGGGTATGTTATAGCAGTTCTATTATGGTATATGGCGAATATGCACATTGAGCTTTCGACAGATTTTTTTATTTGCATGCTTAGAAACAAAATGGCGGACAATGTAGAAGTGAATTGGCTGAAGTGCTGAGACTGATGGCTGAAGTGGGCAGGTCAAAAGCTGACCTATTTGGTCAAAAATAGGATTTTAAAACAAAATCTTAAAAATATGACTAGGGATATCTTAGAAAAATGTAAGCACACCATTCCCAAATTAAGCGTATGTGTGCTCATGCCAGGTTTAGCAGTACTTTTAAATTCTAGGTGTGGCTTACAAATACATTATGGTCATCAAAACATTTGTGGGGACATTAAATAAATGGGAAAAGCGAATTATAAAAGTATTGGGGTTAGAATTAAGATAGGGTTAGGGTCGCTCTGAGTTCACACCAACGCTGGTATGTGATTGGCTACTGATGGGCAGCCACAAGCAGCTAACTTTTCCCACATAAACAAACAAGGAAATAAGGCAGCAATGATCAACATCGGCCAGTGTTTCTGTGGTAGAAAAATGAATAGACGTCCGATCTGGTTTCTCAAGCCGACCGGTTTCTTTGCTTGCTTACTGTGTGAACACACGGATAGGTTTTAGCATTTAGCAGTTGGGGTTAGGATAAGTTAATTTGTGGAGTGTCCTCATAATTATGGTGGTATGAACTTGTAACTGTGTGTGCATATGTGCCTTTACTGCATTCATACCTGCAGGCCTCAGGGTTCATGATCTAAATGTAATTGTATGTGATTGTATTCCTTTCTTCTAGTGTCTGAGCTTCAGGAAGAGGGAATAAATGCCATCAACCTTCCTCTCAGCCCTTCCCACTATGAGCTGGACCCTGAGGACACCATGCTAGGTATACCGCTATACTCACAGTCCTTGATAGTTGTAAATGTCACACACAAACACATAGGTTGTATGTTTACCTAGAGATTAGGTTTACTCAAAGGTTAGGTTGTAGGTTTACTCAAAGGCTAGGTTAGGAAGCATGTGTTATAAAGTGATAATGTAATAATTGTAACATACATTTCCCATTAATGTAATAACAGTTACCAACTATTAAATTATTATAAACCATGGATGCCAAAAGTTGTACCCATAGGCCGTGTTTGGCTGCCCATCAAAATTGTTGGCCCTCCAGAACGTACCAGATTGGAAAAAAGATTCAGTATTTGGCTTATATAAATGTATACAAAATAATACAATTGTAGGTTATTTTGAGCTGCATTGCTTTAAAAAAAAAAATTAAGCGTCTTGATGACCTAAGATCTATTAAGTTATTATCTAAATAACCAATGTCCAAAAGTATATTCTTGCACACGCATATATCTTTGTACTAAGAGACAGGGTCCGAAATGAGAAATTAACTTTTTAGCTCACCAGCCAAATGTCTGGTAGAGGAAAAATTCTACCTGCCAAACTTTTTCACCAGTCAAAAGTTTGGAAACACCTTCTTAAACCAGTATTTTCATGATTAAATGAATGCTTTAAACTGTATAAACTTTTCTATAGATACTTAGATTATATGATATGTACTTATATAAGCAGATAATCATAAGTGAATTGCATTCAAAAGTTAATTTTTTACATGTAGAGCTCATTGGGAGGGGGTGGTGCATTGTTTTGTTATTTGAATATCTTGGTACGTACTGGTGTTCATGGTGACATCTATCTTAAAAGACGCTCCAGGACCTGTAGAAATTTTCATATATACAGTAAATAAAGAACACCCACCATATTTAAAAATGCATGACATCTAATCCTACATACATTTCACCACATGCAGTACTATGTAATTCCAATGGAGGGAAGAAGGGTGAAATTTATGTAGGATTAGATGCCATGCATTTTTAAATATGGCAGGTGGTCTTTTTTTAATTTTATATGAGATTCTACAGGTCCTGGAGCATCTGTTCAGATAGACGTCATCATGAACACCAGTACGTACCAAGATGCACCCCCCTCCCAATTAAACATTTTTTTTACTTTTGAATGCACTTCACTTATGATTATCTTCTTATATAAGCACACATATCATATGGAATATGAAGTGTTTATAGGCACGTTTATACAGTTTAAAGCATTTTTAATCATGAAAGAACTGGTTTAAGCAGGCGTTTCCAAACCTTTGACTGGTACTGTATATACACAGCGTTTTTGTGTCGCATATCATACATACATTTAATCTGCATAATAACACATTATGGTGGTGAATAAAAACAGTGGTCAGAGCAGTTAGTAAGTGGAAAAAGATTTGTATTCATAATAGAGTATAGGACAGTGCAACAGTGCTGGAAATTGTGCCCGTTGCTTTGAGAGCCATGTTTTCCCATGTGTGTTTTTCTACATGCAGAAAAGGTCTGTGTTTAGCGGTAGAACTAATTAAGCAAGACATTCCAGTGAAATGTACCATGCTTTACACTTTCCTTATACTATTGGTTTTCTTTGCACTACTGTCACAGAAGTAATAAATGTCCTGCCAAGAGAGAGAAGTCTTTTGACTCCTGATATCCAGAAAATAACCGGATGATAGACGAAGTTAGATGTTACCACACTAGCCAGATGAGGTAACAAAGTGCAGAAAAATAATAACCCGGGCGGCTCTCCTCCGCTCCGCTAAATATACGCGCCTGGTCTACTTTTGCCGCACCGGCTCGCATCTGAAGATTGGAATTCACTTGTGAATGTATATAAAGGGCTGAATTCATTTATAATTAAAACACAAAATTAGTATTGAAACATACATTTAGTTTCGCCACAAGCAAAAAACGAAACTTACACGCAAAATGAGTAATCTTCCCGCATTTGGTGCTGGCGGGTGTTAATTTCGGACCTTGCTAAGAGACACACAACCAACAAAAAGAAACTGCGGTTTTGACAGCTTTAAATGCGCTGTAAATCTAATAGTTCTTATTAATTTAGTTCAATATGACCCCATAGTGCACAGATGACAAAGGTAGACAGGAGGTAGTGCAATACATTTACTTTATGACAACCAATGCCATCTGACCTTTTTTAGCTTTTAGCTAATGGTTAGGTAACGCATGATTTGACCCAGCAAAACAAAAATCTATAATATATAATGATTTGAAACTTTTTTTTGCATGAAAACGTTTTTGGTTTGTTTGTTAGAACCAATTTTTTTTTTATGTGGCAGGTATATTATTTATCTCTGCCACACTTTTCTTATTTGGCATTTCTTTGAGCACAAACTGACTTGATTTTCAGTATACTTGTTGTTTTCATTGCAGTTAAGAATATGGCAACAGTAACAATATATTATTATTATTATTATTATTAGATATCTTTTTGCATTTACAAACTATTTAATATGCTTCAGTATAATGATGAAGAACTCTGGCAATGTAAGCCGTTTACAGTGATCACTAATACCTCTGCCTAAATACCTCTGCCTTATTCATCCCCTTTTCAGATGAAGCACTGTAGTTAATAACCACTTTTATTTTTTAAGTGAAAACTGTGTTGAATTTTGACTATAATTACTGTACATTATCAGTTCAGTTATTACATTTTTGAAAATGGAAACTTTCAGCCCAATAATCTAAAAAGCAATGAACCTGCAGCAGGTTTGTGGAGTTAACTTGGCTGTGGCTATAATTATGTGGTGTTCTTATTATGCCTTGTTTGGTATTCAGTGATCTTATCATGCCAATCTAGGACTTGGGGAATAGGAAATAAATTAGACTTTGTTCTGTTGCTGTTCTTAATCAGTATTAGCCCTGACAAAATGTTACTCTTCAGTTTTGACTTTACCCTCTTTCTACACTTCCATTAGAGGAGAACGAAGTGCGCACCATGGTGGACCCAAACTCCAAGAACGACCGCAAACTGCAGGAGCTCATGAAGGTCAATAGGTTTGAATTTGTTATACATCGTGTACAGTATATATATTTGGATCTCTTATCTCTGTTGGGCTATTAATCGAAGAATCCATAAAAACGTAGATCCATCCATCCATCCATCCATCCATGGATGAAAAATGTAGATAATTTATATAAAATATATTGAAACTTGATTATTCTATACAAAGGATAGGCCTACATAACCATTCATAAAGTTATGTACACATCAAAAATACATGTGAAAAAACACAAAAAGCTTGAAAAAAAGACTGGTCTGAGAACTGATCAATGACTCAGACCTTTACAAATTTCGCACTATAGTAAGTCCAAGTTATTATACATCATTTGGCTACTTATCGATATGGGGGGCTGTATAAAGCTGTGATCGCCTATAAAAGAGCCTCTATCATTAGGAAATGGAAAAATATCGATCTACCCAGACTCTTCTTAGAGCTGGTCATTGGGCAAAACTGAGCAACCAGGCAAGAAGGACCTTGGTCACAGAGTTAACCAAGAAGCTACAGACCACTCTTGACAGGAGTACAGAGGTCCTTGGCTGCTATGCTAGATCTTACCAGAAGGACATAATTTAGTGCAGCTCTTTGAAAATCTGACAGGAGTAGTTTCCTCCTGGGGGAAAAAAGGCAAATAACAGCAGCCTGGAGTTTGCAAAATGGCTGTGCAAGACTCTGATGACACGATAATTGAACTCTTCAGCCGTAATACAAAGGGTTGTGTTTGTCACCAACCGGGTGCAGCTCATCACCCATGTAACACCACTCTGCAGCTTGGCAGCAGCATCATGCTGTGGGGGTCTTTTCAGCTGCAGGAACTGGGAGACTTATAAGACTGACCAATTAATGGAGGCAAATGGAGGCAAATTCTTAAGGAGAACGTGCTTCTGAGTGCCAAAGACCATAGATTTAGGCAAAAATGTATATTCTAACAGGACAATAACCCTGAGCATACAGCTGAATCAACAAGATGGCTTCAGAACAAGAATGTGAAAGTCCTTGAGCAGCCAAAGACTTGAAACCCATTGAAATCTGTGGAATGGATTTATGATAGCTGTTGGATGCTCCCCATCCAACTTGACCATGCTTGAGCAAATTTGTAAGGAAGAATGGGAGAAAATCCAAAAATTCAGATTGAGCCAAGCTGATAAAGGCGTATCCAAGAAGACCTGAAATTACTGCCAAAAGTGCTTCTACAAAGTATTGGCAATATATTTCTCTATTTCATTTTCAATAAATGTACAAACATCTTTTCACTTTATCATTATTATATTATTTTGTGTAGATTATTGACAAACATTTTTTATTCTACACCATAAAAGTCAAGGGGATTGAGTACTTTCTGGAGGCATTGGATATTACTGTATTTACGCAGATAATCTTTCGTGGCATAAAGCCATATCTGTCCTGGCTACAAATTCTGTGTGAAGATGACATGCCGGTAAAAATGAGGGCTAAGTTATTCCGGCACTGACCCACCTCTCCACCTAGTAAAAAAGTGGGAGCAGAACCGTGATTTGTTCAGTGTAAAGTAAAGCCGGAAAAATATAGGTGCAAAGGGCCATGGTAACCATGGTAGCCATCAACAAGCGTTTGGTGAGCGTGGTAGCTGGGGTCTCAGCAGGAATCTGTGGCAAACAGTCAATTGCAGACGTGGTGAGGGAGAACCGCAAAAAAATCAAAGCATCATCCTCCTGCAGTGTAAAGATGAAATACCTGGTAAAATGTGAATAAAGAAGCTTGTGGAAATTGATCATGATTAATTATATTCTGGCTGTGCTACGGCATTTTTAGCCAGGTCAATGTAAAGACTGCTTATGATTACTGCCATTTCCAAAGAGTACCTTTTGGATTCATGTGGTAAATTATCCTTATCCACTTGTTATTATTATTCATCTGTCCCTGTTTGTTATTTTGCCCACAAAGGTGCTGATCGACTGGATAAATGATGTTCTGGTGGGAGAGAGGATCATTGTGAAGGACCTGGCTGAAGATCTATATGATGGACAGGTCCTACAGAAACTCTTTGGTGAGGAGTTGAACCAAAAATATGGAGTTAATAGCATTAGTATTGAGACAGTAAGCTAAACTTGGTCTTTTTACCTCCGCCAACAAAGTTGGTGGGAGGTTATGTTTCCGCCCTTGTTTGTTTGTTTGTCTGTTTGACTGTACGCAAGATATCTCCAAAAGTTATGGACGGATTTGGATGGAACTTTGTGGAGAGATAGGTTATGAGACAAGTAGGGCAGTGCGATATGGACAAAATCTTCAATTATGATATGGGTAGTTTAATATCACGATAACGATATATATCACAATATAGTACGTTTTCTGTAAATTTGATGAAGAATTTGTCTATACAAAATAACCACATGCCTCTAGGGCTGGGTATCGCCACTGATTTCCCAAATTGATTTGATTCAATATCTATTAGTTTAAGGATATTTCAGTTACAATACCAATTTTGCTTGGATATGAAAGAGATTCTCAGAGAACTAATGCTGTAAATTGTACAAGGAATTGACCCCGAAGCAGTTACATTAATGTACTTTTTATGTAACATGACCAACACACTACAGCAGTGTATCAGAAGAGAAATGACCACAAAAATGTATTTCATTAATACGTGAAATTAAACCAACAATCTGAAATTGAAAAAGACTCCGAATTACCTTTGAAAATAGTGCAAGAAATCAGTTAGTTTTTTTGGAACATGTTAAAAAACAGTCTTGTATAAAACCTCTGGACACTGTAAACTGTAAAGTCCATGAAGCTAAAGCCCCTTCATGACTGCTGTCTCACTTGGAGATTGTAAGGCTGCGTTCAACACACCTGGGAACTGGAGTTTTCCACCTCGTAGTGGGAACTATGACGCTTGAGTGATGCAACCACATTTTGGGTTAAAAATAACTTTTAAATTGATACTTTTCAAAGGGCATCGATACCAAATGAGCAGTATGTGACTGAGTATCGATACCAGTTTCGATCAGCCCATCCCTAGTGGATAGTCCTTTTCTAAGTTAGCCGCATCATCAGTAGATGGTTACTGTAAAATGGTGACGGAGGCTAAACGGTCCAGATTACATTAACACCCACCAAGCGCCAAATGCGGGTAGATTTTTCATTTGGCGTGTACATTTCAAAAGCCACCCGCCACATATTATATTAAATATTTAGTGTTTATAGACACGTTTATACAGTTGAAAGCATTTTTTATCATGAAAAAACTGGTTTAAGCAGGTGTTTCCAAACTTTTGACTGGTACTGTACATTTAATTTTTGTCTGGTAAAAGAAAAGTTTGGCGGGTAGAATTTTTCATTTACCAGACATTTGGCTGGTGAGCTAAAAAGTCAATTTCGGACCCTGCATACAGAGCCACGCTCGTGATAAGAGCTGATGATCCGTTTTTCTGGTTGTAAATCAGTAGAATAATTATCGCAAATGAAAACTGTTGTTTAACAGGCAAAAATTTTGTTCTGTGTCACGCTGCTCTGTGTGTGTTTGTTATTCCAGTCCACGTGGCGAGAACATGAAGTGGGGTCGGGAATGACAAAAAATACGTCCGTAAAGCAATTCTGCTGCTTTTTTTACGGCAATGGCGATAGAAACGATAGAGGAAAATATCTACGATAGACATTTTTCTGTCGTCCCACGATATATGTCGTCATGTCGAACAGCCCTAGGGACAAGGACCAATTGATTACATTTTGACGATGGTGCGACGAAGGGGACTCTTTTGTGTGGCGGAGGTATGCGCTCTACCGAGTGCCCTCTAGTTTTGTTGCTGTTATTGTTTCAGCAGTTCAGTTAAACAAGGAGGCGAATACAGATTCATAATCAAAAACTGCTTTTGCCTCAAATGCATCTTTGGATGTTAAATCCATATTGCACAATAGATTTCAGTACTGATCTTTAAAAAATATATCGAGTCAAAATTCTTGTTATTTTTCCTGTATCTGTGCCTGTCATTTGTGTTCCAGAAAAGCTGGAGGGGGAGAAACTAAATGTAGCAGAGGTGACCCAGTCAGAGATCGCCCAGAAACAGAAGCTCCAGACTGTTTTAGAACGTATCAACGACTCGCTCAAACTCTCCACCAGGAGTATTCGCTGGAACGTTGACTGTAAGCAACCTGATGATGCTAATACAACATGTATTTTACCATCTGTTATATTAGACATTACTACATAATGATGTAACAGTTGTTCTTGCAGATGTTACCTACAGTATTGATTGCCTAAATATGGATTATATATGAAATATTTGTAAGAAATGACCAACAAAATTGAAGGATATATGTACAATTGCATAGATGCATGATTGTGAACTTCTCTGATGGATACCACTGCACCATAAAGGAAAATTCAGTGGAATGCAACTGTGTTCATCTTGGCTAAGCAATTATTTTCAAGAAACACAGTGACCTTATAAACAATTTTAAACATTTCAAATAAGTCTTTCAAGATAATCATCAGTTAGGTAAACAAGGTAAAGTCGGAGCAGCAACTGATTCCTGCCAATTGGAAGTGACACAGCCTTGAATCACCACCCAGACTCTATTGCAGCACAGTTGAACACCAGTTTGACTGGGATTGTGATTGGTTGAGATAATAATACATAACTTTTTAAGATGAACTATTGCCAGAAATTTTAATGGGGTGATGAAGTAATCAAAGGACCACAATGGAAATAAGCCTCTAGCTTTCTTGTGTTATCCTTGATGTTTTTTTTACTCATGTGTATGCTTTTTAGTCTCCTTTGGAGCTGATAACTGTATATATTTTAACATAGGTTAAAAACGTGTCACATTCATTCATTCATTCATTCATTTAGGAAGCCTTTTAAAGACTGATAGTTTCAGACAGAATATCACCTCAACCAGATCAGATAATTCATGTTAGCAATAGCAAGTATTAGTGAGCTCTATCCTAATCAGTATCCTAATGAAGAATAGAGGACAGCTCTGAGTATGGTTTTAACTGTCCCCTTCATGCATGGAGAACACTAGTAGCAGGCCTGCTTGTTTATTAGCTCCTCTGAAAGGATTTGCATCTGAATGTGCTTGTCTTGCCTGCCGTTGAGTTAATATGCTTCTTATTGAGCTGTATGCTTTCAGATTGAAAACAGGAGATAATGTGGCCATGCATGGCAATAGAGCTCTTCACCTCTCCCTTGATGGCACTCTTTTATCTGACACAGGGAGTAATGATAATTACTATCAGTCTCCCAGCACACTCTTGCCTTTTACTTATATCATTAGCTGTAACATATGTGTGTGAGATACAAGAGTGGTGAGAGAGGGGAAAATGGATTGTGGCCAGAGAGGGAATTGAGTGAGGCAGAGAAAGAGGAGAATATGGCAAGATTAGAGGGAGGTAGGTTGTTAAGAGAGGGAGAAAGAGAGGGGAACTTTAAGGTAAGGCACGCAATTGATTTTGTGAGAGATGTGCGGTACAGAAACTGATTGATTCAAACCAAAGTAAAAATCATGTGAAAAAGTAAAATGCACCTCAGATAAAAGCTTGTCCTTGAAAGCTACTTGTATGACATGTCTTCATAAAATGCTAAAGAGCTAATGATATGGAATGTCATTGATTTTGCTTCTTTTTTTTGCGAAGCTTTCTTTTAATCTATTTACTTTTGTTTATCCCTTCTTTCAAAAGCCTTCGGAAAACACTTATTCCTGATGTAACTTATTTGGATCCCCTTATTTAGCAAGGATCTAACAGGTTTCTGAAGGCTTTTAGCTTGCTCTTTGTAATTTACGATTGCCACAAGGCAATTTCAAAGGCTTCCTTTGGCCACTTAATTGATTCTGATTGTTTGTCCATCTAAAGCCAAATCCTATTTGCTCAGGCCCATGGTTTAGATGACTGAAGACATGTCACTCAGTATGTCTGGTTGAATAGGTCCTTTATGGTTGACATTATAGTACAGAGTCCCATGAGAATTTAGCTGAATTGTTCTGTGGTTTTTCTGCGCAAAGGCACAAATTTCCATGGCTTTTCTACAAACATTTCAAGGCACCTTGTGGCATTTTCTATGTGTATTTACAGTGAGACCTTGCCACACACTACACAAAACCTTGAATTGTTAATTCCTGGAGTGATGAAAAATTATAGCAAATATGTGGCTTGATACATAGCAGCCCAATGGCTAGAGCAAGGTATTCATACACTCAGTTGATTTTAGATAATGCAAATTTAAAAAACTCAGGAAATAGTAAATATGGAACGTTGTGTTTTTGTTTATTCAACAATACCATATAGCGGACAGCAAATGCAGATAATGGCATCTTTGTGTCTGTTTATTTGGAAGTATCATTATTAATATTATGGAGGCATTTTAGACTTCATGTGTGATATCAGCTGAAGCAGAGGTTCTACCAAATCCAGATACACACAACACCTGATATACACATCCAGAAATGGGACCAGCCTGAGCAAATGTATAAAGGTAGTGAAAAACACCCAATTTAAGCTGGTGTCCAGACGGTTAACAACTCTTGAGTGTGAGAAAATGGCAGATACTAAAATGTGTGGGAAAGAGTTTATCATGTTGTCCTTGTACCAGTATTGATCCACATGTTGATCAGTGTCTAACCACTTGCATTTATAGATTTTTGATCTTTTATTGTTCTTTAAAACTTTTCTCCCTCTATTTCTCTTTCTTTCCCACACATAAGCGGTCCATGCTAAGAGTATAGTGGCCATCCTTCATCTGCTGGTGGCTCTGTCGCAACACTTCAGAGCACCAATCAGATTGCCAGACCACGTTTCTATTCAAGTAGTGGTCGTCCAGGTGGGTTGCACGAGTGGGTGCTGTCATTGGGAATCTTGGTTTTATACACACCTCTGCGTTGTAGTGAATTATTTGCTGACTTTCTCCTCTTCATTCTTCGATACCCAGTTTGTTTATTCATATCCTCTCTCATTCACTTAAAGCAGAATGAAATAACCATACATTTACACATTGCTCCCCCTTTCTGGCTTTCAGAAAAGAGAGGGCATCCTTCAGTCCAGACAAATTCAAGAGGAAATCACTGGCAATACAGAGTAAGTCTGCTCAGCTAGCAGAGCCAGCACTACCAGACAAGAAATGGTGGAAGAAATGGTGGAAGAAAGCAAAACATAAAATATAATAGAGGGATGTACATGAGGTCTGAAGCCAGAAGGTTTATGGTTCGAACCTAATCTTTAAAGCTGCACAAGGCAG
The DNA here is from genome assembly GCA_900312575.1 of Acanthochaenus luetkenii. Classification (NCBI taxonomy): domain Eukaryota; kingdom Metazoa; phylum Chordata; class Actinopteri; order Beryciformes; family Stephanoberycidae; genus Acanthochaenus; species Acanthochaenus luetkenii. The sequence continues at coordinate 5,975 of OMOT01043474.1, read as the reverse complement.
GATTTATATGTAAAATACACCCATCTTATCAGCCAGTGGGGCCGCTACAGAGAAGTGTCCCATCTTCACTAATTGAGACGCCGTAGATTAAGATAAATAAGGAAAGACGGTACATTGAGAGGTGAAAGCAAAGCAGAAATACATGCAACGCCAATAGTAACTGGCACGATCAGGTAGATGAGTTTTACTGAACTGACAACATCTGAGGATCAAAACTACTATGCAAGCATACATGCTAATGAGGAGTATACTTGTTTATCATTTTACCAAGTGTTACTTTTCTTACTTTTGACATTTATCTGACTCTGATCCGGAGTGACTTACACTGAATGTAACAGTAGAATAAAATTGTATTCCTAGATTGCCAACAATGCAAGAAAACAATAGTAAGGACTCCCAACGGTCACAGCACAATAAAATATGGAATTTATATTCCTCCTTACAGAGAATGCTCATGTATTAATTAAAAACTGCTTAATCTCAAATCCAGTGTCTACCATTAGAAGTAGACACTTGACTGTGGTGGGACTTGAATACATTAACCTCAGATATCTTACCTTCCACAGATAGAAATGTGCTTCAGATACACTCTCTTTCTGACTGTGTTATGGAATAAATATTGTGCAGTGCTGAATAGCCAACCATTGAATCTGAGGAAGGGGTGTTATGGCACCCTTAGCTGAAACATTAGACAATCTGATGAACACACACCTTTCTCGCTCTGTGGCAGTCCTGCAGGCTGACAGCAGCAGCAAGTGAGATAACGGCGGGCCAGCACTCACAAACTCATCCATTTTGTCATGGAAGATAGATACACTGTTAATAACACATACACTCACATACACACACACTCACAGTGGAAACACGGTTATTACCACACTACCAGGACCACTGCCCAGGCCTGCCTGCCTCTGCCATCACAGATTACACCATGAACATGTGAGAGAGAGCGTGTGTGTGTGTGTGTTAGTGCCTGCCATTTCTTGCTGGCCTGCCTATTGTGATATCTGTTCCTCGGGGACACTCGTACTGCAGCATTCCCTACCCTCCAAAACCACCTGACCCCTTCCAATAATAATATCCTCCCATGTGCTAACATTCTAACAACACAAGGGAAGCATCCCATTCCCATAGAGAGCCTGCATGGATAGGAGAAGCATGTCTCAATTCATTGTATTAATACCCAACAGTATTTTTCTGTTGTTGAGATTATTGTATTGTGCTACAGTATGTGGCTATTGCTAACATCCCAATGATGATACCCCAGGTATGCTTATTGTTAATGAAATTATGATACCCTCGGAACATGTATTGTTCATAGTCATTCCTGTGAAATAATCCCTCCATTCTCTACATTCCTCTGTGATTGAACTGGAAGCACTTCTCTTTGATGATGTCTTTAGTTTTGACATGAATATTCAGAGTGTGAAATTTGTCAATTACCATTATATGCTTTTGACTTATTCTTTGTCTCCCTCCCTCTGTCTTTTCCCTTTTTCCTCTTTCCTATCTCTTTTTCTCAGGGCTTTCTCTGGGAGACATGGTATGTTCTTATACAGAAGAAGAATATTTGAGCAGCATTTAAAAAAAACGTTATCTTTCCCTGTCCCTTTTTTGATTGGTAATCTATGTTGTTTGTTCTCTGCAGAGCGCGATGCTTTCGACACCCTGTTCGACCATGCTCCAGATAAACTGAATGTTGTCAAAAAGGTATAGTCTTTGCAGTTGCATCACAAATCTCCTAGCAACCATGCCTGGTGCCATCAATGGCGGTCCAGTGGAGAATTGGCTGTGCACAAATAATGGCTTAATATTTAACAACCAGGCAAGAAATGGAGAGATACCTGAGAATATACTGTATTACTGTATTTATGGAATTCGTTCGTGCACACACACACACACACACACACAGAAAGAGAGACACACAGGAGGGGTGGTAAATAATAATAATAATTCATAATTTATCCTTTATTGTCACACACATGCACAGAGCACCGCACACACTTAGTGAAATTATTCTCTGCATTTAACCCATCACGGATCCCCCCCGGATACACACAAGTAATTGCACAACACACACATGCTAGGGGGGCCGGAGCAGAGGGCTGCCATTATGGCGCCCGGGGAGCAGGTGTCTTTGGGGTTAGGTGTCTTGCTCAAGGACACTACGACAGATTTATCCCCGGGAGGAGCTGGACTCGAACCGCCGACCTTGCGGTTGCGGGACGAGAGCTCTACCTCCTGAGCTACTGCCGCCCCCCTAAATACTGTGAAACCTGAAATGTTTGCTGTATTCACTGTAGTTCTTGTGAATTTAAAGCACAGTGAACACTGATGGACCTGCGTCTTTTATGTCTACATGAATTATGCACAGTAAGCTCAACAATATAGTAAACATTCAATTGTTTGGAAACCGTGAAATGTAGCTACAGTGAACTTAAAGCATTTTACAGTAGTTGAGTGTTAAGGTAATTTACTAATCTACACGATAAGCAATTTTTGCCTGCATTCTTCTGTTGCCTTATTGATGGCAACAGTATTGCCATGATAGTAGCCTACTTTTCAACTCATCATATGCTTGTAAATATTTTGCTCTTCCGAGCTGAAAAATAAGTGGCATATGGGTGCGTTTCATTTTATACCGATATATGTTAGTCGTTGCAGACACCGCCCCTTTTTGATGTGAATGCGCACAAGAAAGTGTTAACTGAGCAAGTTGAAAACCACCTTCGTGACACATTAAACCTGATTGCGGTGACCAGGTTTTGTCAGGTATAGTAAGCTTCCTTCATAGTACACCTCACTGATGGATAGATGGCACAAAATCCATCAGATGTATCAGTGATGAAATGATCAGTTCACATTCAAACACGGCACAGAAATGAACTATTCTATTCAATTCAGTTGAAACGGACAATTCATACGTTTAGAAACACAACAATTGCTCAAGAGCTGAGGACCTCCAACATGGCCACCGGAGGGTGTGTTATGTCACGTGTGTGTGTGTGCTCTCAGTCTATATACATGCATGTATTAGGACGTGTACTTTTGTGTGTACAGTTAATTGTGTGTATGTCATGTCTGTCTGTCTTAATGAGTTTGAGACTTTGACGTTCTTGATGACAGACAATTTCTGTGTGTTTCCTCAGACGTTGATCACGTTTGTGAACAAACACCTGAACAAGCTCAACCTAGAGGTTTCTGAACTGGACACACAGGTATTGATGCACACACACACACATGTAGTAAAATGCATAATACACAATATGTCTAATATATTGATGCTTGGGTGCTGATATTTCACAATTATAAATTTTACAGTGCTTTTATTGAAACCACCTTTCAGTACCATGAGTGCATAACTTATACAGCGTCAATGCCAGAAACGGCCACACTCAACTGGATGGATGTAAATGGTGGTAGTAATGGATCATTGTGAAAGTCAGTTGAAATTAATTATGTCTTCAGTAGTATTTCCCTCTGTAAGTTTGTCAGTGTAACAACTTCTTTTAGGTAGAGTGCACTGCAAAAAATATCCATCTCAATATGTCATTTAATCTAGTATTGAGCTGTAAAAACATAATGTTCTGAAAATGAGTGTAAATATTCTGCCAATAAGGTGAGGTAATTTAACTTGTTTCCAATACAAATCAACTTGTTTCAATATTTTTTTGGAATCAAGATTCATTATCTTGATACTAGTGTTTCAAGATGATGACACTTATTTCTAGGAAATTCCTGAAACAATTTGAAAAATCTCACCCCACTGGAAGAGTTTTAATTTGTTTTTGTTTTTTAAATAATATTTTAAGACTGAATAAGACTACATGACTAAATGACTTATGGTGGACATTTGTTTATTTATTTATTTGTCTAGACAGTGTTGTCTGCCCCCACTATCCAATAATAAAGGAAACACTGATATACAATAGGCGTAGATAGATGACTGTGCTGCACTTTTAGTTTGCAGACGGTGTGTATCTGGTGTTGCTGATGGGGCTGCTGGAGGGATACTTTGTCCCGCTCTACAATTTCTTCCTCACACCAGAGAATTTTGACCAAAAGGTAAAGTTTGATCATTTATGATCTATAGCACTGAACTTAATTATTGAATTATGCCTCTGATACTGAGTCATATTATACGTTTTTCAGCCGCAGAACCAAATAAGTAATTTAGGATTTCACTGTGGTATCCACGCTCATTAAACCATATAGGCCCATATTCATAAAACCGTACATAAAACGGTAAAGACTTTACTGTGGTCTTATTGTCTGTGGTGGCCCAGGTGAAAGCCAATGAAAATCAATATGTAAATTAAGTGTTGCATATTTAACATCCCCCAGATCATCCACGCACAATGGATCGCAAACTAGATGTGAGAAAGGCAAAGAAAGCCGCAGAACTCTGTATATTAAGTGAAGAGGTTGTGTCACACAATGCAAAATGTACTAACCACTAACACCTGTTTCCAAGGACGGCACTGAAGCACACTGACAAAACATTGCTTTTAGAGATATTTTGTTTATTAATGACACTTTTCAAAAAACTTTGTTAATTTTTGTGCAGTGATGTGCTGTTATGAATCGCTTACGGAACATGCACATTATCAGAAGCGGGTGGTGGAGCCAAAATAGCGTAAACTGTAAAACTGAGGCGGTAATCTCCATTTCTGAATAGGGAAAATGTCTCCGACCACGATCATATCCACTACCGCCTCGTTAACCCTGCCAGTGAGTTATGAATATGGGCCATAGCCACTGTTCTCACATGGGTACCCATGACAAATTAGTTTTTCACCTATTTTGGGCCCTGATGCATAGTGTAATGTAATAATCTGTGACATTTTAATATACATAAAAAATAAACATTTTGCTAATCTTTGCAGACTGATATAACATAAGTTCATGAAAGCTTTTACATTTGCTGTTCTAAACACCCGGTGTCTGGTAGGTCTTTCCTGGGAAAAATCCTTTGGCACACAGGAAGTGATGTGTTTCAAGTTTGTTTGTAATAAGTAGAAGAAGAACTGTGTAGTTAGCATGAGCAGGGATCATGACTGAACAGACAAAGAAAAGAGCACCACCTACAGAAACTCCAACTTCATCAACTGAAAACCCAAGGAGAAAGACGTCACAGTACTGCACATACTGTTTGATTGATAGGTGATCTCTGGGGAGTGCAGTGCAGAAACACCACTGAAACCACCAAAGATGGAGACTAATTAAAAAAACAAGAATCTCGCAGATTACCACTTTAGCAAACCAGAGACTTGCTACTGTGAACATGGTAGACATTTCAGCACTTGAGACACCAGCAAGAATCTATTGGCATACATTACATATATAAAATATGCTTTTGAGAACGAGCTAACTGATTTTGGACCACTGACCAGGATCTATTGACAAAACAGATGATAGATCAGTCCTCCCAGGGGTGCAATTTAATGGGGGATGAGAGTAAATGGCATCTTCCTTTTTAACATGGAACATGTACAGTAATTTTCGGACTATAAGCCGCGCCTTTTTCCCCATTTTTCGACCCTGAGGCTTATATAACGGTGCGGCTAATCTATGGATTTTTACAGCTAACGGCCACTAGGGGAATTCCTAAATCTATGGATTTTACAGGTTACAGTCCACCGGAAGGCGGAAGTCCGGAAGGCGGAAGTCCTCCGGAGGCCGGAAAAGAGCACGCAAAAGTAAACAAAAAACAGCGAGACAGACGGACATTACGAGAGCGAGGCAGTTTGTCACCGTTACCGGCCCGGTACCGTGGCTCTGAGGGAGATCCGACGGGACCCCCGCTCCCGGCGTGACTGTCAACCTTTTACTTTGAAAAATGACCGGATGTCATTAACTCGCGCCCTTTTGAGCACAGACGCAGATGAAAATTGAACAGTGGGTTATCGAACAGAGAGCAGCATGTAGAAGCGTCTCTACAGTCTCTATTCGACTGAAGGCAACAGCGTTAGCAC
>OMOT01043473.1:4123-14641 GCA_900312575.1 Acanthochaenus luetkenii | reverse complement strand
AACTAACACTAGTTGCCGTGATCACACTTTAATGCGACGTTCGTGCATTTCAAACGAGTTCGTTACTGCCGCATCATCCCATTGCATATGCATGAGTTTGATTTATTATAATGACACATAAGCAAGAAGGCACTCGGAGCGCAAACCTCCATCTTGCTGTTACACCCGAACACACCATTCATATCCCTTAAGCTAAATGTAAGAGGCTCTACAGCTAAATGTAAGAAGCTCTACAGCGAGATGTAAGAAGCTCTACAGCTAAATGTAAGAAGCTCTACAGCTAAATGTAAGAAGCTCTACAGCTAAATGTAAGAGGCTCTACAGCTAAATGTAAGAAGCTCTACAGCTAAATGTAAGAAGCTCTACAGCTAAATGTAAGAGGCTCTACAGCTAAATGTAAGAGGCTCTACAGCTAAATGTAAGAGGCTCTACAGCTAAATGTAAGAGGCTCTACAGCTAAATGTAAGAGGCTCTACAGCTAAATGTAAGAGGCTCTACAGCTAGATGTAAGAGGCTCTACAGCTAAATGTAAGAGGCTCTACAGCGAGATGTAAGAGGCTCTACAGCTAAATGTAAGAGGCTCTACAGCTAAATGTAAGAGGCTCTACAGCTAAATGTAAGAGGCTCTACAGCTAGATGTAAGAGGCTCTACAGCTAAATGTAAGAAGCTCTACAGCTAAATGTAAGAAGCTCTACAGCTAAATGTAAGAGGCTCTACAGCTAAATGTAAGAAGCTCTACAGCTAAATGTAAGAGGCTCTACAGCTAAATGTAAGAGGCTCTACAGCTAAATGTAAGAAGCTCTACAGCTAAATATAAGAGGCTCTATAGTGAAGACATTTTCACAACAGCAGCGATATGCAACAAAATGATGCCACTGTAGCCGATTCCCTCATTTGAACTGAATGAACTTCCATCAGAGCGCGACACATGTAGTGTGATGGAGGTTGGTTAGTGTGATCAGACAGTGCACTAACATAAAGTCACTACAGTTTTCTTACTACAAAGTCGTAACACTGCATGAGCAGGGAGAACCCACTTTAAAACCTGTCTGCCGTACCTGTAAGGGGAACCACACCGGAATGGACTTTACGTTTGTTATTCAGCAACGGTGAGAGTTTCCCCTAAATGTCCCGGAAAGTTTTGAGTTCTTAAGACCAAGGAGAATTCAGTCCTATGACAACACTGAATTGCCAGGGATGGCTAAAACTAAACGGTACAAACAGTCATGCTCCTTATATGCAACATAGTTTAAAATATGTACTAATTAGCGCTGCAGTACTCGAATCCGGCGCCAGTCTCCAGAACAGTATTTAGACTTGGACTTGTCTCACTCGTACCCATTTTGTCTCGGACGTGTCTTGGTCTCGGCCACTGTTATATATGTTGACTCGACTTTTTCTAGACCATCGAAAAACAGACAAAGGGGGAATTTTATTGTCTGGTTTATTTTCTCCCCCAAACAATTTAAAGGATTTCACCTGCAGAAACTTGGGAATGCAATGGTTCTCAAAGTTCTACGCATTGATTAGTTGGATGTTGAAGGGTTTAGTATCTTAAAGAAACTCCTTCAGCAATATTTTTACATTTGGAAAGACCTGGCTTGTTTATGTAAATGTTCATTGCCTATTTTGCTCTTTAATAGGTCTTGACTTGGTCTCGACCTCCTTTGGACCTGGTCTTGACTTGAACTTGATTGGAGCTGGTCTTGGGATTGACTATGTTGGTCTTGACTACATATCTGAAATCTAGATGCTTAAGGAGCAAATCAACACGAGGCAGAAAATAACTGTTGCGCTGGTCTCTATGGGTTGAAACCTTCAAGCATGCTGCACTTTTGACAAAGCAATTCAATGATGCTAGATTTCATGTTCCTTGATCTTAGGAACTCATAACTCCAAATTAAAAAATCACGGGGAAGCGTTAAGAAAATGTCTATTTTGCAGAATAAAAACCTAAAAGTACTTTTTTTTGGCCCTTTCATCGAACAAACCACTGTGGCAGTCAGTACGCACTTTGGCACGTGGTCGCCGCTCTAGAGTTGCAGTCTCAACGAATGATCATATTCACCACCACAGCCGAAACACACAATCCACTAACATCCCTTCAGAGCGTAGAAGCCCTTGATCAGCACAAACAATATTCCACGTCACTGTAACCACAATTCACAAACACTTTTAAATGTACTAACGTGATCATTCATACAACCAGGGTGGGAAATTAACACCAGCCATATGTGGGGGAATTATAGCTATGGCTGGTAAGTTCATCTACTCTGCCAGCCACTTTGGTAGATTACCAGACATCCTTTTGGAGTTTTGAATATCAAAATGGCTGGTAAAATAGTTGGTGAATTGTGGAATCAACCAGCCTGTGTGGCCTGCGGATCCAAAATGTTAGTTTCCTGCCCTGTGTACAACTCATCTTTCAAATCAAGAACAGAAACACAGAAAAATACAATACTGCAAGTGCCGACAGATCTACTCAACAAAATCCACAAGGATTTCTTTCAAATGAAAGCAAATAAATAGAAGACAGTACCATTGCATAAACATGAGTACAAAACCTAACAGTCAGTGGATGTACAATAAATGCGAGTGAATCCGAGAGGGGCGGAGTGGCGTGTTCGTGGAGTTGTGACACTGTGACCAGCGTTTGGACGACCCCCTCCCAGGCAAGAACCTGTCCACGCTACTCCAGCTCGTCCACGTCCTCCGTCGCGATGGTGCTGGTCAGTTCCGAGGTCACGCCTGCGAAACAAACACACTACATCAACATTTGGGCAAAAGCTTTAGAAAACATAATGTCCATAACGGGATTATGGCATTTATCTAATATTTACCAATGCATGTTTTCTTTAAAGTAGTCCACATACTAAACAATTTAAAAAGACCAAAAGAGAAGATCAGATTGCTCGGCTGAAGCTACCTTACCTGAATTACAGCAGATATTTCTCGCTTTTCATAAGTACGCATGATTGTATTAGTGTGACTATAACTGATCCTTTAGATTTTTAATACCTTGGACTGCCGACATAGCTGGATTTGCTGCTATGCGTACCGCTTGTGTTGACACACTTCTGCAATTCGGAACACTAGGTGGAAGACATCACAAAAACGTCCCAAATATCCTACTTGTAATCACCACTAGGAGGATGACGTGAACGTTTTTTTTCTTCTGCAGTTCGTATTTACGGAAAATCCGCTATGACGTGAATGTGGCATCAGTGCTTAAATGGTCTATTTCCCAACTAGTTCACAATAGTTAAAATAACATATCTAATACCACAATGTACTCAAGTCTCAGGCCATAAAGAACCTGAAAATCAGATGCAGGAAGGTCCCATTGGAGAGTTATTGTATTGAAAAGACGTGTTTTCATCGCTTTTTGGAGTTTGACTGTTGGAAAGTAGCCTACTTCATATTATATTTAAGAAGATATATATAAAATATAAGAATAATATGTGGCTGTGGGTTAATTAGCCCAGTCGTACTTGAGGCATCGTCGTCGTTGGAGGACTTCTTCTCATCCTCCACGTAGCCAAAGCTCAGCAGCTTGGACATGCTGACCGGTGCAGCCTTCTTGTCCAAAGACCTAAAGAGATACAAGATAGCAGTCAACCAGAAAGGAAACACTGGTCCTACTCTACACTGACACAGCAGAACTACACTTCAGCTCACACGTAACAGTCAACTGAAGATGGAATAGAGGGAATATACTCACGTTCTCTTATATTTGTTGGTACCGGTTATGGACAGACCCTCCATTTCCCCGGCAGCGCTGTTGGGGGACAACTGTGTGCCAGAAAGTTAGACTAAGTCAAGTCAAGTTTATTTGTATAGCCCTTAATCACAGTTACAGCCTCAAAGTGTTTCACAAGGCCCAAATTATGAAAACGATAAATAAAAGTCAAGCATGGGAATACCGCTAACCTCTGCACTGCTGCATTGAGACAATAATAAACAAGTTGCTAAAAATATGGCAAGTTAAACTGCAGCTTTTATCAATATATTTGACTTCCCTGTACACAGCGTGCTTCGGATGTACAAATCTTAAAGGGAAGGTTCAGTATTTTTAGAGGTCTAGCCTACTGATCGTTAACCTGAACCGTCCCTTTAAGTTATGCATGCATACATTTTATCACACACAAAAACAGGGAAGGAAAAACAAAACCAGTGAGCAAAGAATGAATTATGAACAATCAGATGAATATGAGTCATGCAATGGAAAAGGGTTTAAGAAACAAACACCCAACTACCAACAGCACACAAAGTTTGAAATCTTCTAAAGATGAATATGTCGGTTTTAATCTTGTATGCAGTCCAGTGTTTCCCCTATATATAAATAGTCTACTGTGGTGGGACGCCATGGTAAGATCATGACTTGCCGTGCTAAAAATATTTTCAAAATAAGTAGATTTTTTGGCAGAAATGGTCTCACTTGATAGGACTGTTAGAACCAGTGTTTCTATAGTCATTCAGTAGCGGTGGCGGCGCCACTGCTGAACATGCGCAATAATTTTTTTCTGCCGCAACTTCATGATAGCGACACAGACACATTTTCCGTGTGTTAGCAGGTCTTACCTGAAACGATTACCAGTCTCAACTCAGTCAAAGAACGGACAAAAATGGAAAAACGAAATGAACTGAATTCTGCCCAAAACCCAAATGCGACGATGGATCAAAGTCAGGCGATGTACAGATGAGTGGGAAAAAAAATTGTTTAAAGGAAGGTGATGGTTAAATAAAATAATGACTTATGGAGGACATTGCCGTGGCGTCAATGTTGGGGTTGACTAGTCCATTCACCTTGTCTTTACCATGGGTAAAGCTATCAGTCTCTGTTTCCCAGGACGAACAGTTATCAGTGCCAAACGGTGCAGCCAGAGGCTGCCTCGCCATCCACAGCTGGCCGTCGGGAGACGTTGCTTTGCTTCCGCTGTAAGCACAAAACCACGGTGACACACAGTGGGAAATTACCGCCAGCCACTCAACAAATACTGGGAAATTTTGGCTAGTACTCTACCTGCTACATTTAGAGGTCCTATTTTATTCAAAATATCTAGTTGGCTGATAAAACACCGGAAGCGACCGCTACTTTACCAACGACTTTGGCAGGTAACCATCATTTGGAGATCCTACACTAGTACAAAATGAAGTTGCCCATTAAATGAAAGAGGCCAGTGAATTTCTGGATTTACGAAAAACTGTGGCTGGCAGAAGAAAAACGTAGTTTCCTGTGCTGTCAATGACGGGGGGGGCAGTTAAGTCTGCCGAGAATACCAGATGTATAAATCAAGGAGGAATAATAATCGTCAGTAGCACGTGCAGTTCACTACCGGGATGAGTTTCTATATTTCAAAGTAAATTAGCCTCATCAATCTCTAGAGCACAATTGTGTGTCATGACATCGCAAAATCACCATATCGTCATGATACAATTCCACTGAAAGACGATAAATGATAATATTGAATTATCGCCCAGCGCTACCATGTTGTGCACTCTTGTTTTCTTCTGATAGCTGGAGACCAGCTAGTATACCAACTCCACAACTGAGTGTTGGTATTTCGTCCATACATCTGAACAATTGTATGCTACTTGCTAAATTATTTCCTTGGTTTGCAGCATTGTTATGCATTTTTAGTCCTTTTGCATTGAAATAGGTCAGTGGTTACAGTGATTCCAGAAACATTATAAAGCTGTTTTGGTATTCTCAACGCTACAAAGTTGAAAATAATGTCTCTGCACACACTTTATTTAAACGTCATTGTTTTGATTCCTGGTGGTCGCTCACATTTTCCTCTCCTCTTTCTCGACAAATCATCCACGTGCCGGCTGACGTACACGTATATGTACGTCTATACACGCTCAAGTGTCAGCCTAGAGTACGTAGGGTTTAGAGCATCCCAGACACGTTTCTGCTCGCATGATGGAGAGTTAACTACCTCTTAAGTAACGTCCCCAAAATCGTACATTTCCACGGGACTTATGTTAGAATTCCATTGTTAAAACATACATTTGTTTCTACATTTACAGTCTTGTAAACAGAAGTTGTACAGGGTTTTGAATTGTACACAAACCCTGTAAGTCTTCTACCTCAACCTTACCCGACACTATGCCATTGGACTGTCTGAAAGGTTGCAAAAGGACAGAATATACGATAGATACTGACTGGCTGCCATGATGGTCTGGAACCAATCCTGGGAAATGTTCCTGTTTATTTCCTGGGGAACTTTTCAGCTAGGAATCATTTGCAATTATAAGAACATCTGTGAGAGGTTTACATGCTTTTTGTTACAGTTGTTACACATTTAACGCTGCTGTCGGAATAAAAAAACATATATATTTAATTTCATTTATGCCAATTTAAAGCTTACAATATAATGTATGTGTTGAATGAATTTCATGACCCTTGGGCACATGAAACCTGTTAACAGCCCATAGTACAACAACAACAAAAAACCCATGGGCGTAAATGAGAAATGTAGCATTCTTTACTCCTTTCCGGAAAACTTTATGGAGAAAAATAAAGAGAGGGGAACCACTTTAATTAAAATAGATGACTGCTGCCTGTTCCACAGCCTATGTATGCAATTTTATCTAAGTGACCGTTCCCCTCACCTTGTTATTCCAGTTTTGCATCCTCGGGAACACTTGCACCCTTCTCCACACCCTTCACGGTATAGCCTTTTCGGAGATACATGGTTTTTGTCCGACAACAGCGATGGCAAACACCTCAACACGTGTTGATCCCTCTTCGACATGCAGGATTTTATTTTGTGTGTCCAGACAGCGTTCTTACCTCTTGTCAGCACCGCCAAACCATTCAGGAAGATAGTAGGGTTTGCTTGGTTTGGCGTCAAAGTCAACATCATGGCTCAACAACCCTGTGGGAGAGGGGGGGGGCATGACGCTCAAAATGAATGCAACATAATCATAATAACATTTTATATACTACTTCTAAACTGTTGCCTTGACAAGACAGAGCCACAGTCTGGCTCTCGACAGTGGACTACAGCAGTCGGCGTCAGACAGCTGAAAACATTCAACAGTGTTAAAACAGTCCACCATGTGAACTGGATCCCAGTCCACTCATACCGCTTTCAGACAGACACGGTTCTGGTTACATTCTGGAGTCTCAAAACCATGGTGCTTTCTGGCGAACCAGCCCGTGTTCATACCAGTTAACCAAAGTCTATCATCAACAGAGGGCGTTGCACAATGCACAAAGCTGGCGAAAGTAAACACAAGTTTATAGCCTACGTTTCCCATTATATGCATTAGAAGATAAGAGCACATTTTGTAAGATGTTAAGAAGTTTATTAATTATTTGGTCTGACGTTCTAGTGAACCCAGCCTTCGGCATAGAGCTTGCTCTTCCTAGTGCTACTCTCTAGTTTGTCCTGGAACTCGGTCGATGCCCAAATCGCCAAACATTTGGTTTCCTCGGCAGACCGCTGCAAATTCTTTTTTCCCGACATTGTTGTCAGCCGCCGCCTTCATCTCTTTCCTTCTTCCTCTTATCTTCACAGCCTATAATATGAAACGCCCACTGATGACATTATGGTTCACAAGGAAAAAACTAAAATGTTTGGGTTCCAGCTGAGAACCAACTTTTCAGGTTCCGAACCTATTTATTTTCTGTCTGAACGCGCCGGCCGGTTCAAAATTAGGTTCAGGAACCGGATCCGGCACGGAGCCTTGCCGGTGTGAAAGGCGTACCAGACTGGTTGACAAGCTGGTGCCAGGAATGAAATATGGAACTAACCAAAGCGACATCAAAACCGCCATGCAAACATTGCTACTATCGTAAAAGAAAGAAAAAAAGAAAGAAATTGTTCATGATGTTCATTGCTAAATGTTTTTTAAAAATTATGGATTATGTAATCTTAAATATTACTTTTTTGAAGAAAAAAAGGTCCTTTCATTTGCGGTTAGTTACTATCTTCTTCAATAGTTCATAGGGAGTCATTTTCATGCAAGCAATCTGTTTGTTGGTGTGTCATTGATATTTTCTTTTCATTTGATCTTTATATGAAACTGGTATCATGATGCGTGAGAGGTACAAACCTAAGAAGAGTGAGAATACACAAAAATAAACAGTACCTTTCTGCCCCCCCTGCTTGGCGAGCTTGACGTACTCGGAGTCCGTCTCAAATATCCCGACGCGCCGCCCACTGATCCTCTCCACCGGAGCGCTGTCGTCGGCGCCCTGGGACAAACCGGGGATCTGGGAGGTCGGCCCGGCCACGCCGTTGGACGGAGTCGCGGCCTTAATGCCTGCAATGAAATGAGAATTACATCCGACTCGCTTTGTTGCCTGGCTCCTCTTGCAAGCAAAGAAATTACTTCCTTTGTGTATTCCCAAAATGCCATGCCGCAGCTCACTGTGCGTTCACACTGTGAGCAACACGATCATCAAGTCACTGGATGTTCACTCATCAGAGCTGAGCGACCTGGGAAACTCGGCAGACGTGTTGGCGCTCAACAAGCTCGTCGCCACGGCTGAACTTTTTCGCAGTCATCGGGCCGTCAACAGCAAATGAGAATTCTGCGCTTTCTTGTTTCCCTAACGATGTGATTTAGTTTAATGAACAATAGTTCTGCCGGGCGAGTGCAAAGCGGAGGAGAAGTTGATTCCAGCAATTCAAAGCTTCCCAGTTCTCTACAACTTCTATTTGAAAAACGACAGGAATAAACATCTCAAAAACAATGCTTGGAGAACAGTTGATCCATCGTTGATGTCGGTGGTAAGATGTGAAGTAATTTTATTTAGTTTTTTCTGTTTATTTTCTATTAATGCCACCCAATTAGCACTTGTTAGCTAGCTCATCAGTAGAATACAAGTGTAAACAAACAAAGTTTCAAAGTCTAACTTATGCAACAGGAAGCTGTAAACTGACAATGACACTGCCAGCACTGTGTCACATCTCACACGACTTAAAGAGATACCTTATCTTTTTGACATTAAGGGCTCAAATGCAACACAGGTGGTGGAGACAGAAAATGTAATTGGACAGTGGACAGTGGGGATTTAGAAATTTAAGCATTAGCATCTTAGGGTTTCTTATACCATCATGGTGTTGGTTTATAAGTCTTGAAACTGGCAAGTTGTCTCAAAATTACTCCTAATATCCAACCTAACTAAACTGCATCAAAACAGATGAAAGAGAATATCTGATCACAACTGGAACCATTTGGAGGATCATAAAGTATTCTGTGTGAAGCAGACGAACCCTGATCTAGAGAGTGACAGGCAGACTTACCACCAGGCTTGGTCCTTCGGTGGTTGGGGACAGCAGCGCTCATTTCAGCTAGAGTCAATACAATCTGATGATCAAAAAGAAGAAGAATTTAAAAGCTGTTCAGTGTAGTTTCAAAATACAGACAGAACTTTAAGGTGTTCAAATCGCCTTCAATTTCAACAGACTCTCGAAACATGTTAAAAACATTTGGTGCCAAAGTTCAGTACTTTGACTGCTGATTGGCTCACTAGGTAACTACTTGCCACTAGGGATGGGCAATACCACTGATTTTCTTTTCGATCTAATACCAAGTAATACCATACCAACACTTTAAAAAGTCTTCTTGTGGATATAAAAAGGGGGAATCTTTGTGATTTCTAAAGTGAAAATTGGTAAATACGAACATCCAAAAACATTATTTGAAAGCCTTTGCATTAGTATTAAATAAACTGCCGAAGATCAGACTTTTTGTTTTCTGTTTAAAAGCCATTTCCAAACACATGCTCAATATTATTACCCTTTTCAGGAGTTATTCTTCACATCACGACAGCTGAACATTTGGGCTAATCAAAAACCCTAAAAGTGAACTCAACAATATGAATAAAATCTCTTTAAAATAATAATAAAAGAACAGCTGCTTTGACTCCGTGGTTGTGTGCCTGTGTGTGTGTGTGTGTGAGGGGCGGAAGGAGAAGTAGTTCCTATCCAACACAATTATTTGCTACAATATGTCATTTTTTAAGCACCAGATACACATTCAATTAATTAAAACATTAATATTAAATTACTGGTTAAAGAAAACACTTGGTATCTTTATTTTTATGCGAGGATCGATTCTCAAAGGTTTGTATGTATTTGGGTATTTAGTAGTGTTGTCGATGGATTCAGGTCCAAATCTTGATATTTTAGTACAAAGTT
The DNA here is from genome assembly GCA_900312575.1 of Acanthochaenus luetkenii. Lineage (NCBI taxonomy): Eukaryota > Metazoa > Chordata > Actinopteri > Beryciformes > Stephanoberycidae > Acanthochaenus > Acanthochaenus luetkenii. The sequence goes on along the minus strand of OMOT01043473.1, from coordinate 4,480 downwards.
GTTCCAATCCTACAGATTGTTGTAAATCCACATGGCGACTGCCCTCTACAGGCTGAACACCAGCTATTACAATTATATTTAGCTATTGGCTGATTTGGTGCCAGCTTTTGTCAGCAAGCAAACACTTATCACGGCCACAGCTCGTTTTACCGTATGTGGCAACGCCCCCTATAAAACCAACGTCTACAGCCTCTGCAGATTGTACTAGACAATAGCGGACTGAGCAACATAGCGATTGCATAGTAGTAAGATTGTCATTTGAAGCGGAGGACTTCTCGCCTCCGGAGTCACCCACTGACAGCCAAGACCATGGCGGTCCAGAGCTGTACCAGTTTGCTCAGCCACGGCAGCCGCCGC
>OMOT01043440.1:9484-22710 GCA_900312575.1 Acanthochaenus luetkenii | reverse complement strand
CACCCACACACACACACACACACACACTCACACACACACACACACACACACACACACACACACACACACACACACACACACACACACACACACACACACATTCTAAGAATCATTAATTTCATATTGAACATCCCTGCTGCCTTCTGAAAGAAAGCCACTTCTCTTTGGCAAATCCTGGGGCCTCATTTATCAAAGTGTGTGTAGAAGTACAAGTTGTACATCTGTGCGTAAGAACTGTCATTACGCACAACAAAATCGGTATTTATCAACCGTGCATATGCATAGCTCTACGCAATCAACAATGATACATCCCACACATTCTATATGGCTCTTGTGCGTGACCAGGCTCATTTACATAAATAAATGCCACAAATTAGCCATAAGTGGTACATGGAACATGAGAAAAAGTCCAAGAAGAGGAACTTCACCGACGGTGAACTAGAGGAAAACCAAAATATATTATTGGCACTTTAAACAAGTGGCTTGTCTAAGAAGAATAATGATATGGCATGGGGGCAGGTGACACATGCAGTCAATGAGAACTGCCGGAGAATATACTGACAGTTAAGTGGGAGTTTGTGACCCTCATACATAGGAATCGGTTTACCCGTGATTACACTTTTATACCACTAGAGGTGTCTGCATACACATGGTCAGGAGTAGTTCTGTATGCACGTTCTCACGTGCAAGAAGAAATTGATAAATCACATTATATGCGTAGAAACGTGAGTACACACAGTTTACGCACAAAACTGTGCCTACGTATGCTTGATAAACGAGGTCCCTAAAGGGCGACATGCTTTTAATTATTGACATTCATGTGAGGATTAGCATTATACGCCATCTATCTCTAAAGACACGAGTGGCAGCGGACTAGGTGGGGAGGAGGATGGGAGGCTGGTCATGTCAGGGACAAACAGGCTGCTGAGGAGGCAGAGGAATTGGTGGAGGAGGTAGAGGTGCAGTGATTCACATGCAGTGCAGCAGGCCTCTCTGTATTACCCCACCCCTCCCCCAAATCCCAGGGGTGCGGGGGGGAATTGATGAAACAAGCAGGAAGGCCTAATTAAAGGCTCTCAGCTCAAACGCATTGATGTATTACATCTATTATGCCACAGTTCGACAGGTCTGCCAGGCCGGGGCTGCCGTGGCCACTGAGTCCCGCCAAACAAACTGAATAAATAATGTCAGCTGAGAGAGAGAGAGGGAGGTGCTGAGTGGTAGCGAGATGCAGCCTGCATTAGCTATAGGCGTATCAAACAGCCCTTGAGATGTATATGTATGCAAAGTATAGGGAGTGTAAGAGTGTTTATTTACAGAATGTTATATTGATGCCGTATTTCACGTTTTGTGTAGAATAGTATTTTTAATTCATAATGGATACTGTTCAGTTTTAAGCGCGGTGAGGGAGTGTGCATGTGCAACTTACGAGTCGATGTCAGTCTGAATAACTGGAGAGGACGATCATTGTGAAATTTGGGCCATGTATGTATGTATGCGATTTAATATAGTAAGTAAACTTAGACAACCCTTGTTTGAACATGAAGACACAGCTTACTGAAATTTGCATGGAAAGAAGGATGCAGCCAATAAATTGTGATGCCTTTTTAAAAACCTTGCCTTGTGTAGCTCTGACTGTTTAGCTGGCTAATACTAATTCTCAGACAAACGGTCGGCTTAATATCTGGATTGCAAACTAGATATAAAGTAAAATCCATGAACGACCTAACTGGTTGTGAAAAAAAAGTTTGATTGTCACAACGTGCAGGGAGGAGAGAACGGAACGGAGGTGAGTGATGTGTTTAGGTTTGCGAGGGCGGACTGAAGGCGGGTGCATCTGGTGTGGGGAGTGGTTGGGAGAGAGAAGAGAAATGTGCAAGTAGTGAAGTGTAGAATGAGGAGAAGAGACTCGGGAGGGAGGTTAGATATGACAGGTCTGGGGGTGAGGCGCAGGGAAGGAGAGACTAGAGGACAGTGCATAAAATGATATACATATTTGATGTAGTTGTATAGGGAGGGATGGAATTGAAATGGGCGTGGGGTGCATAAAAAGATGAGAGGGGGCTTTACAAGGGAGCTTCGCTGATAGTCTACCATAAGCCATTTCCCCTTGGAATAGCTTCTTTTTTAATTTTCACCCAAATAGACGATGCCTGTAATGTTATTGGCTAATCTACAAAATTAATATATTTCTTACCACATTAAACCTCTGCAAAGTCCATTCCCCCCCCCACTATCTTAGCTGTTGCATTGTTGACATTAACCGGCTCAACAAGTCACAGATGAACCGCGCACATTTTAATTGTCTGATCTCGGTGGAGATATCAAACTTTGAATGCCCCGTTTCTCCATACTGTGTGCACTTGCACCAATTTCTTCCCTAGGCACGGAGAATGTCATTGTATATATTTAATGGACAAAGGCATATCCACGCTGGCACAGTATATTTGTGTATGTATGTCTGTGCGCGATGAAAACTAAGCATAATCTGTGGGAGAGAAAAAGAAGAAGAAATCACTCATATTCAAATTCATTTCGATGGATGTAGAAATCTCCCAACTGATCCACGGACAAAATCCCACCCGGTGGTAGTGTACGTGACGATGTGGCATGGTGAGCCCTTAATGCTCGGCCAGATGAAGACGGTAAGCCCAGGCAACAGGGAGGACATGGGGGGGGATTCTGTCAGTGTAAATCCAGCAGCCAAGCACATACAGGGAGGGATATAAAAAGCAGGACAGGGACAAATTCAGAGGGAGTGCTTTTCGGTCTTGGCAAAGAGCAGGAAGAATGGAAGAGGGGTGAGTCTCTGTTTGTGTGTGTGTGTGTGTGTGTGTGTGTGTAAATATATGTCTTTGCATGCAGAGCACATGGAGGAGCAGATTTGTGAGACAAGCTCGAGCGGTTGCCTTCACAGCGGTGGTGAGACTGAAGGCGAGTGGTTTCTGAGGCAGTGTGACTGATGGCGTCTGTTAGCAGCGACGGCCGCTGAGAGGACGCCTTGTACTGGCGGCAGGGGGAAGCTTCAGCTTCCAGAAGCGACGCTCTCCTGAGAGAGTCTGCCGAAAATGACAGGACAGGCAGGGCCAGTCTTTCCATTCACAGCCCTCTCAAACCTCCCACTGTTGTCGCATCCGCCTCTCACTTATTATCGTGCCCCTCCACATCCTTCTCCTTCCCTCCTGTCTTCTTTCATCCAGCACCTCCTTCACATGTTCCTACCAGCTTACCATGGCTGCCTCTGTCACAAGCAGGCCGCCATCTTCACAGGGCACTCAGACTCAGTATCTCTAGTCCTTCCTGCACCTTTCTGTCTTCACTTACAATGTTTCGGTCATGTGGCCTTCATCAGGTATCTGATCATTTAGATGAATAAATATAGCTCAAATAAATCAATACAAATAAAGCTCTTGTAAGTGAAGACAAGTGTGCAGGAGTCTATAGATTTTGATTAGACTTTTTTGCTTCACGTGATATTTTTGGGATATATTTTTCTGCATCCAAATATATTATTAACGTGGTAATGTCACCCCTTTTCATAAGATAAATCTTAGAGAATAACAAATCACTAATAGTATATACGTATAGTGTATAGTAACATGTTGTGGGTAAGGAAGGGAAACTTGTTGAAGCACAGATGAAAAGAGTAAAACTCCATAATGTAAAAGTCCTCTTCTCCTTTATTGACGTTAGCGATACGTACAACTTTCCCCTGCTTGCCTAGTGTCCCGTACTCAAGGTGCGCGTTACCACACGTTTACCTGTCAAACATCTTTGAGGGATCCTGGTGAAGCGGAAGAGTGGCAGTTATGAGAAAACATCAAAACTATTTTCCGTTGGGAAGCCGGTGCAGCTGGTGTCATAATACAACACATGGCGCATCCCCCGCCTGCTAAAGATCTGCTTCACTGGAGTATCTGACATATCCACAACTATTCTTAAATATGCAGCCGCAGTCTCCGACTTGTAAATACCTGCTGTAATGTGTACCTAGTGTAAAATTGTTATTCCAGCATCAAGAAACAGACCTAATTTGTGGCTGTCAGTTACACCGTTTAGGAGCATTTGAACGTAAAATAGTCAACGGGGTGTTTTGTTCGTGTTTTGCACCCCTCGGGTAAACCGTGTGAATCCAAGATGGAGACTGATGTTCTGAACTTTTCAACTTCAATGGGCCGTCAGTGTTTTTTCTGTTTAACTTCATGCTCTCTTGGTCCTGTTTGTTATCATTTTAAATAGGACTACAATTGCCACAACACATTCATCACACATTTGAAATACTATACTGTTAAAATACTGCGTGGACATAATTCAACGGCCGATTTTATTGACGGTACATTAACCTTCAAAACAGCAGCCTTTCATTACACAGGACGGGCTCGGAAAGGGGATGATGGAGAGGGAGGGACCATTAAAAATAGGTTAAGCTAGTCTCTGCACTATTTCTAACAGGCTCCGTTTGTTCTCTCTGGGTTCTCCGTGATTTGGAGTGTGACCCTGACCCGTTGCTTCTCTAAAACACACACACACACACAAACACACACAAACACACACAAACAGTTCTTCGCCCTGAAGATTGCTGTGCACTTCACTGGAACTAAATCACAGTGAATGTACTTGTCGGTTCCACTGGCCCTTAACAAGATCTGTGTGGCTGCTCGCCTCACACTGTAACGCGCCACTCGGAACACGATTCAGTCTCGTTGAGGCATTCAAGACATTCTGAGGAAGGACAGGTGTCGCCACTCTGATCATGCCGATGTGACCAAGCTCTATAGATATATACATCACACACATAACCAAACCACACACTGAAGGTGGGGATTATTTGTTACACCTGTGACATTTGTTTGCCCCCTTTGTCAACCCTCTTTAAACTACCTCATAAGAATTAAATATTCTGCATTAATTCAACCACGGTTTCATCGGTTCTGTCAACAAGAGGGAATGAAGAGGAATTAAGAATGAAAAATAGTATTCTTTTTATAATGGCAATGACAGAAGAACACGTGCATGGGCCATTAAGGATTGCATCTAAATGAATCTGGGCAGTGGAAACTCCTTGGAAACTGCCATCAGACTCCACTCCAGCATGAGCAATGTATCAGGTTCAATTGACATAAAAGGGAACATTTTCTCAATAGCAATGCCAGATGCATAAAACGGTCCAGTGTACCGTCACGTTATGAGATCCATGCAGCGGTCATCAGTGGAATAATGACTTTCTCCTGTGTACACACTGACGACAACCCAAAGTCAAGAAATGTCCCAAACGCAGGTGGATGTGATGATGTATCCCCACTCACACACGCTGTGCCAAAACAACTGACACAGGACAGTATTAGGATTATTACCCTCTGTTCCACGAAGGAGGGAAGGAGGGCATTGTGGTCGTTTACCCCTTCTGACACAATTAGAGCACATTTTGTCGTGCCAATTACCACAAGACAAACCTTTCAGACAACAGAGAAATGAGAAGCAACATCAGCTTTACATCCATGAATTGACAGATAGACACAAACCATTCATTTCTAATCTCTGTCCCCGTTTATATTTAATGATGAGCAAATCCATATTCCTAGTTTAAGCCATATACTTTTTCCCCCAGACTTTTTTCCTTTCACTTATTCTGGTCTGCTGTTATGATACAGTCGACTGCATGTGAGAAAACTTTTTGTCTTTTCCGTTCGACAGCTACAGAACACAACAGCTCATTTAAGGTAGAAAAGTCAGCGTTACAATTCATTACGTTTGGTTGCAAGCTTGACTTTTGATGTTATGTCTGATGTTTTCGTGTTTGATCAACAATATGTCAGAACATGGTGCTGCGGAGGCGAGGCCTTCTTCTTTTTCTTAAGACATTACTCTTTCACACACTGAGAACAAAACACTCCCCTTAGTTTTAGCAATGATCAATTATTTTGCAGCCTCTGTTAAGACCAGTGTGCAGCACGGTGGTTCAGCGGTCAGCACTGTCACCTCACAACAAGAGGGGCCGTGGGTTTGAATCTCCATCCCGGTCCTTTCTGTGTGAAGCTTGCATTTTCTCCCCGTGTTTGCGTGGGTTTCCTCCCACAGACATGCTTTTGAGTGTAGTATGTATATGATGTAGTATGTATATGCTGATGTAGTATGTATATATGATGATATGTAAGTCGCTTTGGATAACAGCGTCTGCTAAATGTCGTAATGTAATGTAATGTCTCACTGCCTACACCACATGCAATCTAGGGGTAAGTGGAGATGCTACTATCAAAATATATTTCCTCATTCTCACTCTGCAACGAGACGAACCCCTCTCACCACCACCATCCCTCACTGGGGGACACTGAACATTTAAGGACTGGGAAAAAAATACCCGAGATGAAAAGTGCAAATGAAATAGCATACCGTTAAAAACTGTTTATAGTTTGTCAACCTCTTTTTTGTTTTTTTCATCATTTTACCTCTATGTTTAGTTTGATCTGCAAAACCAAAAAACCAAAACCTTCACTGGGAGGAATATATCTTTGGCTAGTTGTATTTCGTGAAGACCAGTATTGTGGAGCGACTGGGAGACACAACATCCCTGCTGTGCTATACAGCCTCAGAGGACAGACAGGGATTCTTAATCCACTCCCAGTCAAACCAACCACCTCTCAAAGTCTATCAACAGAGCAGATGAGCAGACAAGGAAAAGTGAAAAACTGGCTTCACCAATCCTAAATTAGCAATCAAAATAATTTTACTACTTCTGTAGCAAACAAAAAGCATATAAACAAGCAACTCTCTTTCTCTCTCTATTGCTGCTCTGTGACAGGCACAAGCAGACTGACTGAGGAACCCAGTGAAGTTTTTTCCAGTTGAATATGTTTTCTCCACGACTACAGGCATACCAGGAAAACACCCGAATAATACTGGAAAACTTCGGATGAAACAAATATACATTAAAAATGCATTATTCGTCCTTTGCCGAATATGGTATTCGGATTCGGGAATATTCCAAAATGCAAACCCCGCCATCACTTAGCGATTTTTCACATGCTACCCTGGAGTTCTCCTGATGGAGTCTTGAATTAAAACCAGCCACAATGATGAGATCTCTCTTCACCACAATGGCTGCACTGGCACCCAGCCCTCTTCTTTTTCTGCCTTCTGTTTATAGTGAAATGCCTTCCGGATAAACTGAGACACTTGCACATACACACACACGCACACACACACACACACATATATATAATGCAAGTGTTTTTTGTATAAATGTGTGTTTGTGCAAGTTATTCCTATGGGCATGTGTGAGTGTTTCATATGCGAGTATTTTGTGTGTGTGTGTAACAGCAATGTTTGAATTATGCCCTGCACAGTCTCTCATAGACACCCTCTTTATTCAACGAGCTTATTAGCACTGCTCTAACTTTGTCAGCAACATCAGCCCTTTTAGTTTATTCATCAGCCCAGACTGAACTTCTGGTGAGATTTTGTATTTGTATTTTTTTTATTTCACCAGGAAGTCCCATTGAGATACGAGAAGTCTTTTACAAGGGAGACCTGGCCAAGACAACAGCAATAAAATGTACGATACATCACACAAGAACACAATAAAAGTGCATGTAAACAATATACAATACATCACATGAATCAAAAAAACAGAATAGCCTACATGATAGTAAAAAGTATAATTCAATCATCTTTGTCAGGCAGAATAAAAAGTTGTACCGTAAATGAGCTACACACCAGTAAATTAGCCACATACTGACCTCCTTTCCATCTCTCCACGCTCACAAAGCCTCAGACCCTGGTCAGCTAAAGTATATCCTCCCTGGGACAGACACAACATGGATCTGTGCTTCATAAGGAGGATTTCTAGATCAGGTGTAATCGGCTTCAACTGGGCGAAGTGTTTCACAGCCATTGGGACTTAGTGGTTGGCGAAAAGGGGAAGGTTAGAGGAATCTGCATCAATCCGTTATCCCTGCCCTTTTAGTGATTAGGAGACAATAGACTCTAGATTAACAACAAATGTAAATCTTGTCAAGAGTAGGCAGCGATAAGGGACGGATTTCCATTGCAGAATTGTTTACGTGGAAATGTCACAGGGTTTCATCAAAAGCGAGGAAACAAACAAGAAAGAAATATACTCATTTTAGAATCTTGTCACGTCTGTCTCCCAAATGCTAAGCAGAAGATGGAAATTACATTTGTGACTTGAAAAAATAAACATCCGTCAGGATCAATGAAATCAATTCATACCATACAAGCGGGGCCTAAAAGGGAAAGCTTGACATTTTAAATTTAAATCTGTTATTCTTCTATACAAGGGATTTGTCACTCTGTGGGAAAAAGGTTTCTACACTTATCCTTCGGCTACCCTACACATGGCTTGAATTGATAATCACACTGCTAGCATCAAGCAAACAAACCTGCAGTATCCATTTGTTTGAATGAGGAATGCTCATAATAATTGATTGATGTAAGACGTTTTCCAGTGGGAATTCAACTCAATAAAAAAGATTTTAGCATTTTTACCCAGTTTATTACACCTCCGGTAAACATAATATTTAACTGACATCACAGCCTGCTGTCGGAGCAACATGGATAAACTTGGTACTGTCAGATTCCAAAGATCTGGAAGATTGTGGCTGTTGCTAGAGTTGCCAACCATCCCTCATAATACAGAATTGTCCTGTAATCAAGAGAAAAGCTGCATCAATACACGGTTCTATATTTTTATGCCAAGGTAATCCGAACGAGAGAGGCACAGTTACAAATCAATTAAGGCCTTAAGTTTCATCAACAGAAATGACAGAAAATAATCAAAATCAATAAACTGAAAGGGAGAGACAGGGATGGTTTAACAGGCTCTGCGTCACTGTTGCCCTCTAAATTGTGCAACATGCTCTACAGTATCTGTGTGTGTGTGTGTGTGTGTCAATTCCAAAGGCAAAGTCCCTGTGTCCCAATATAATTTGCTGCCAAAAATTATATGTAATATTTATATCTACTACATTTCTTTGCGCAATAGTAATTGCTGATGACTGACAAGATATGATTATTATTTATTCAATTATGATATGTAGGTCACCAAACTATGTTGTACTGATACACACAGTTTAGTGGGAACAGTAGCCCTGATACATTACACCATCTTGTATGGAGAGAATTTCACACCAGACGTCGTTAAAAAAGCTGTCGTTTTGATATTGATATCGGCAAACATACTCAGCTCGTAAAACATGACTTCACATATTTTCTGTTCGGCATAAATGTAATCCACAAAGTAGGTCTTATTTCAATATAAGATCAAATTTGGACTAAAACTATCCGGTAGATGGTAGGTGGCAAACCGGATATCATTTTAGTGGATGAGAGCAGGAGGGTAAAATTAGATGAGGCTGGCAAACAATACCAAAAACGGTAATGGTAGACGGCACTGCAGTCCAAAGTTGCAATATTTTAACTTTTGTCGTCCTCCTCGACGGAATTTACAACCTGATGTTACGTAGCTGCCTTGCAGGAGAAAACATGGCGGATATCGATAACGAAAAGAAAACATACACAAGGGATACACCAAGTGCAAGGGGGGGGGGTATTCTCTGTGAATATCTTGATAACAATACAGGCTCACATCTTAGTTCTTTGGTAAAGGTGACTGTCAGAGAACCCAGGGGGACGGCATCGATACAAGGGGACATTTTTTGGTCAGAGCTGAAAAAGTAAAACATTATGTGGGTGTAATCAGCGGCCCTTGTTCATTGTCCCAGACCATATGGAATTATTAAGCACCCCCCCCCACCCCCACTGCATAACACTTTAATTAAATGTCCACTCATTTCCTTAGTTAAAAGGAAAATATGAAACATTTTGCTGAGTCAGCATTTTGGCTATTACAGGTTTAGGTCGTTCAGAGCCCCATAATGTAGACAGGCTTTAGAATGTAAAATCTTCCCAACATCATTCATGGTCCCAGAAACACTTTCTAATGGTCTCCATAAAACCCCAGTCCCTTTTGGACCATCTTGTTATTAAGTAACATATGGTCCAGATGAAAAGTGAGAAATTATAGGCAACAAAATGGAGGATCGCTTTTCGTGCACTTCCTTTAATCATACAGATATAGACGTTGCACTCGTGGATAAGTCGGGAGTTCTTATTTCTTCTGGTGCAATTTAACAAATCAAAATGGACAGATAAACATTTAATGAACTTACACCGTCTTCTAAAGGCTCATTGTCATGGTTGCATTCACAACTTTTGTTTCTTAGGACTAATACATTGAAACAAAATGCTTCAAACTATTCAAAGTGTTGCCTGCAACATTCTCCAAAAGAAAGGACAGAAAGGAAAGGGCAGGAATGGGAGGCAAATGGTTTGGCAAGCATTTTCTCAGCTTAACAAGCTTCCTTGAAACAACCTTCACATAAAAGTTATGCACACTCAACTTCAGTTCTGGGTGGCTTGCTACTGACTTCTAGAAACCACAATTGTATATTTGATCCAGGATATATTGTCATGTTCCTGGCCAGCAGTATTTATAGCTGGCATTCTCTGCTGTCAGGGAAAGGTTGCTGAGACAGACAACACATTGGAGGCTTCAGACAGGCAAGATACTGACCCCTATTACAAAGTGAATGGACACGTATATATAAGATTTATATGAACTTAGCACATGCACAAATACATGCACATATGCGTGCACACACTCATGCATGCACGCATACTCGCACACACGTGCACACACACACACGTGCACACACACACTCGTACACACAAACACGCACACATCCACAATCCCTGACATGTCTGCTCCTTAATCCAAATTTAGGTGTTCCATTTAACCTTTGCTAAGGCTTGTCTATCGATGGACACTCTCAGTTGATCCTTTATCGTAAATTTTAAAAGCAAGTATCCAAGTTCTCGTTAAACAGTTTTAACTGTCTCCTCAATACCACATCCTCACAACCCCTTTCCAATAACGGCTGTTCTGTGACGTACATTACAGCTACAGTCTGCCTGTCTGTTGGGTAAGGGCTCTCTGAGGTATTGAAATGAGTGTCTGAGCCTTGTCCTGGGGCCACTGATGAAAATGCATGAGGTTGGTTTTGTCCTTCACTTATCAAACTTAGTGCATTAGACTATGTGCTGAGTCACAATGGTGCTAACTCAAGTGTTTATCAACTGTATTTAGTGCACCCACAGGAAGACAGAGCCCGTTTACGTGCATTCTATTAAACCGATCATAGTCCGACTAAGGCGATTTGTTGTCATGTAAACAGCATAGTGCCTTTTCCTTAATTGGATGAAGGCTGTCGTCGCATTATGAGAAACCCGATTAACACAGCTAGGCTTTTGCCCAATCTTTCGAATTATTCTGTGCATGTATACCCATAGTCTGATTTATTTCGTTTTTTTACATCTGCGTATGAACGTAACCGGATAGAGAACAATGTCCCGGAAGCAGTAAACATCTAACAAGACTCACCTTTAGACTGATGAGGAAGCTGCTTGTAATGAGACACAGAAACCTGACCACGTGAAAATAAGCTTATGTGCAGCACCATGTTCAAAATCCAAAACAACCAGCAGGAAGTTTGAGTTTCACGTCACTTCCTTAAGGAGAGAGATAAAACCATGACTGAATCATGTGAACCGGTATTTTCCCCCGTTATTGCATTACTAGAGTGCATGTAAACGCGTCAACCGAATGATTTCCATAACCGGATTATTCCCAGTTACCATGTTATTAGTGTGCATGCAAATGCACTCTTCATACTAAAACCCCATATTCCGCTAGAGAGGTTATCATGAAGGTCTTTATTATTTAACAGGTGCAAGGTCTTTTTTAAACCAACATCTGCATCACTCAAATTTTGGCATTGCGAATATTCAACAATGAATCTCTCAATAAACATTTCTTGACCTAAAGTACAATAGATGAGTGTTTATATTCTGGTTTAATTAGTAACTATTGATGAGATATCTCTCTTCTTAGTTTTTTCCCCTAATCCTTCTATGGGTCTTTGAAAGTGACCACGTTGTTCTAATGCATCATACCAGCACGATAATGACATCCAATTAGCTCGAGTCTATTCAGGGAAATAAATGGCTAAAGGGGACAAAGATAATCTTGTCCTTAGGAGTTTGGCACCGTCAAACCACAGTGCTAAGCACTCTGATGTCTTTGAAGTTAGTTCAAAGGGCAGGGACTGTAATTCAAAACTCTCTCCGGTTGAGTCCTAATGAGTCATAAAATGATGGCGCCCCCTTTTATGGGAGTTTCACCTTTAGAGGCAAAGGTCAGTATAAAGCCAATCATTGTATCAAGTTATTTTCCTCATATAATCATACTTCTCACAAATGTTGGATGATGGGTCTAGACTTGTAACACGTTGTTGATTTGTTGGGAACATTAGGCTCACAGATTGGTGCTTTTGCTGAAAGGAAATACAAATTTTAATGGTATCATTACATTTGTCAATAATTAACTTACAAACAAATTTCATCATCAATCCTTTCATATGCACAAGTGGTATTAACTATCAATGTATGATCACACCAGTGAGATTAGAATGATTTGAATCAAACCTTCATGTCGTCAGTTTTTGTGGGAATGAGACTGGGAACAGAAACAATTCAATTTGATTTCAGACTAGACAAACTGGTGTTTACTGTAGTCCCACAATTGAATAGTTTACTTATGCGGGGAAAAAGCTGAAGCGATGGAGAGCGCTAGTGACTGGAATTAATCTCCCCCGCTTCAATCAATCAAAAAGTACAAGTTAAAAAACATGCTGATTATTATCATGTTTAGGCACACCGGTGATCAAGATAAGTGGCTAATATTTTCTAGAGGTTGGAAGTATACTGATGTTGGCTAATACTTCATGTGCATCCATACATCCATATTTGTTTACCGAGTACCAACTATATTGATAGTGAGGAGATAACTCACTCCTTTATTTTCTCCTCCATTTCTCAACTGTTCAAACAAGAAAACTAGTGACCCATCTATGTTCATTGGACAACCCTAAAAAAACTACTAGTAAAACTAACAAAACATGTATGTAGAATTTTATGTTTATGCTTTTTATTTGAGGAGAGTGACAAGATGAATCAGAACTCATGACGGATGGTACGAAATCTGGTCTTTACCAAAAGATCAGTTGATATCTAAAAAGTAAACTGGCATTAATCATAAGTCAATGATGTAGTATGCATATCTAATATGGTTAATAACCAAGGGTTAGTAT
>OMOT01043430.1:0-11152 GCA_900312575.1 Acanthochaenus luetkenii | reverse complement strand
GTTCCCCGACATGTCAGAAATGCGCTCTGCCACTGTGTTGGCTGAAATGCTGATGTTTCTAAACTGACCCTTTTTTTCCGGGCAGACTATACTTGCAGCCTGTAACATGCACTGTTTGATGAACTCGCCATCTTTGAATGGCTTTCCTGCCTTAGCAATCATCTCACTCACCACGTAGCTAGCTTTGACAGCCGCATCACTCTCTTTGCTTGCTTTCTTGAAAAAATCTTGTTGCCTCAGTAGACATGTTTTAAGTTTGGCGACCCGGTCCTCTCGCTCATCTCCCAGGTATTTTGCATACTCCTCAGCATGTCTAGTTGAGTAATGACGTCTGATGTTATACTCCTTGTGCACCGCAACTTTATACGTGCATATTAGACATGTTGGGATGCCCCTGTGCTCAACCAAAAAATATTCTGTCCCCCACTTCTCCTGAAATTGTCTGTGCTCATCGCCAACCTTTCTCTTCACGGCAGGTTTTGAAAAAGACATGACTGGGGCTGGGTGACAAAAAACGTATAGCACTGGGTGACAGGATATATTTTCCCTCCATTCGGTGACAGTCCCGAAACATGTTACATTGCTAATTCGTGTTGTTGTCACGAGCCTGAGCTATGGTAGCCCACAAGTGTCAAAAAATATAAAACGCCCAGATGCATGTGAGAAAAAACACGCGGGCCGCATATCAAATGCTGCTCTCAAATCAAGTAGCACTAAGATGGAACATTCACCCGCATCAGCATGCATGAGTATATCATTTGTAACTCTAAGTAAAGCCGTCTCAGTGTTGTGCTGCTGGCGGAAACCCGACTGGGATTTTAAAAATATATTATTCAAATAATTATAATTGGATAGAACGGGCATCCCACTGTTTGCCGTGATCATTTGACTAGTACACCATAAAATGGCGCCTATGGCATTTCAAGGGTTAATTGCTATAGTGATAGTGGAAGTCTGGGCAGTAGGGCCGTGAATTGTATCACACGCTTTGGCTGTAGTAATATAAAGATATTAAACCCAAATCGGTCCAACAATCCATAGCCTCCTCAGTGACTTGCTGTAAGTTGGTTTACATGGAAGTTAGCCCAACGTTCCAGGATGGTCGGAGAGTCCAACCATCCTTGAATGTTGATTTGAATGGGGATGTTCGTTCTATCCAATTCAAATTCTATGATATTACCTTCCACAAGCTCTAGAGGTTGCTTAGCGACTATTTTATTCGGAGATTAAAGTTAATTTCAAAATGGGTCTATAGTTCTGTAGATGAGCTGGATCCATGTTAGTTTTTTTTAAAGAGAGGCTGTACAGGGACTCACTTAAAATAATCAGGGACTCAACCAGAAATGAGGGACTCGTTTACAATGGAGAGTAACATGGGAACGATGGTTGACAGGACATCTTTGAGAAAATTAGTGGGAATTATGTCCAGAGGACTGGAAGACAGGCGCATATGAGATATTGTATCTAACAGCTCTAGCAGCGACTTTGGTGAAAATTAGAACAAAAGAGTAGAGGATCCTCCAGCTAAGTCAGAGGATGGAGTAGAATGTGTTATATTTAACCTAACACCATTGACCTTATCTACAAAGAAAGCTAAAAAGGTTTCACACTCCACAATGGTAACAGAAGCAACAACTGGGGTTTTAGACACCAGACGATTTATGGTACTAAACCCAAATCTAGGATTATGCTTAGTTGTGTTAATCAGTTCATTATATTACATTACATTACAGCATTTAGCAGACGCTTTTATCCAAAGCAACTTACACATTACATTACATTAAGCGACCTACATATCATACCGTTTGCAGAGGCAACCATGCAAGGCGCCAACCTGCTCAACGGGAGCAATTTGGGGGTTAGGCGTCTTGCTCAAGGACCCTACGACATCATGTACTACACAACACACAAACACATATATTTCAGCAAAGTAGGCAGCTCTTGCATCCTTAATGTTTTGGTGAATTCCAGGGTTCTTTCATATATTGATAATGAACCTGAAGATTGGTGTTTTTCCATCTGCGCTCAGCCTTTCTATATTTTATTTTTAAGCGGCGAATACTATCATTGATCCAAGGGGATGAAGCGATAGCAGGTACAGACTTCGTAGTAAAGGGAGCAATGGCATCTAATGCCGGCAAAGCAGAGGGTGTTAAAAAAATGGGTAACCAAATCATTTTAAATGAGGAACTGAGGCATATTCTCACCAGATGCAGATAGGATAGCTGAAGATTTAGCAGCTGATTGATCATTAAAGATGCAAGAGCATATAGAACGCTTATTGTGGGAGGGAGCGGCATAGAATGAAGCATAGAAAATTATACATTTATGATCAGAGATAAAATCCTCTAAAACGACTGAGTTTAATGACAGACCCAAAGTAAAAACTATACTAAAAATGTATGACCAAGAGTGTTAGTGCAGATATATGTTGGACCAAATTAAACGATTCAGTGATATTTAAAATGTACAGACATGATGGGCAATGGCTATTGTCTGTTGCACTTAATGTGATTATTCTTATTTATAGCAGGAGCAGTGAAAGGGATCATATTTGGTCTGGGCATAATAATAACATGAATGCCGTTGCTGTATGAAAGTCAATTGACGCCAGACCAGTATCAGAGTTAGGACATTGGGGGAGTCAGAAAGACTTACAGGAGTGTAGAGCCAGTTTGATGTTCAGACCGGTTCAAGAAAGAGGTGAAATTATCCACAAAAACAATGTCCTTGATTTTGCAGTAGCATTTAAGGCAAATGTGCAGTTGGCACAGGCGGCAGAACTTTACGTCACCAAAACGAGGAGGGGGTAGTGGACCGGAAATGACACATTGATTACCAGTCGCTATCAGGTTGTCCACAAGGCAAGCAAAGTCCTCTTTTGACTGTCTCGGATTGTTGAAGTTTAACGTTGTTCATTCCGATATGAACAACGACAGTGGAAACAGTGGGGTGTTGTTGCAGGAGATCTGGAACAGTGGTTTTTATGTCTTGGATGCGGACACCTGGGTAGCAGAATGTTCTGACTTTGGAAACCGCTGCGTGACGGACAAGAGAGCTACGGTGATGTTAGCTTCAAACGTCCTTGCTTGGCCAACTGGAAGTTTGAGCTGACGAAGGTGGTCGCTGATTGGAGTTGGTTTGGAGAGACCACAGAGAAGAACCTGTGCTCGTTGCATGGTACTGACCACGACACCAGGCTTAGCAGGCTACAGTGACATAGTATCGCCTGTGACAGCTAAGTGGGTAGAGCCTGACAAACCTGGGGCTGAGGTAGACAAAGGACAGTCATCCAGTATGGGATGTAGTGGAGATGGTGGACAGTTCAATTTTTTTCCAGGACTTGGAATTTGTTCCCCAGTTGAAGGACTTCAGGAGGATGTGTCTGGAGGCAGCATTTACCCCGAAGCTTTCTGTTCTTCACCAGGGCCCAAGGCTCTGGGATGGAAGGGGTAGAGCAGGCTTGAGTCTTGGGCCAAATGTCATCCTTCAGTCTGGGCCAAATGTCATCCTTCAGGGTCGAGAAGCCAGCAGAGGGAATCGGTTCAACTCCATTGGTGATGGAGCCTGACCATGGGAGAGCAGTATCGTTATCCGGGACCGAGGCTGAACACCAAGACACATCCTGTGTCTGGTAATCCTTTAGGTGCCAGAAAGTCTGACATGAGCCACATCAGAATGTTGCCAAAATCATAAGAAATCTTTGATTCAGACTCACGGGACTGTGGGTATCATATTGTGTTGGACTCTAATGTATGTCTCTTGTTTTGTATGTGGCTGTGATGTTTTATACTATAGTTATTCACATTATTCAATGTCTTCATCTTTTCATGTGCTTAGGTAGTCATGTGTGATATCAAAATGCTCAGGAACATAAGCAGTTTATTAGTGGAAATACGGTTTACTATATTGTGTAGATTTGGGAGCCACATTGTATGTTTTATGCACATGTAATGAAATCTTTCCCGTCACTAGACAGCAACACCCCCTACACACACACGCCTATTCAAACCCAACAAAACTAGTTTGACCCTTGACCATAGTGGACTTCATGCACTACGTGGTCGCTACACATGTGCTAAAGGAGTCTTAACAACTACTTTGTCTCTAAGACTTTGTCTCTGAGACTTGCGTCATCAGCATCAACACTTGATGAAGTAAGCCTGTCGCATCTGCCTGACGAACACAGACACACATGCCAGTTCAGTATTCAGAAGGGTCAGCGAATCCTCCAGTGACCCTCGCACAGCTGTCCAGCTGGCGAAGTGCTGCAACCTACTACTCCGCCCTGCGTTGTGGCACGGTCCAACTCTGAATCGTCCAGCCGAGTATCCAGTATCCTCAGCATGTTTTATCTTCCTCCAGACCTCCGCTTGTCCGCTGGGCATCATTCATGCATTAAACGTAGTTATTCCACGACACTACACTTCATGCAACTAACATACACGTTATTACGGCTCCCTGTAGATAGCGACTCAGCTTTGCTATTCTTTGCATAGTCATTGACAAGTATTGTTCTAAGTTCATGATTCAGTATCCTCAGATAGTTATTGTCGCCCTTTATCTTTCATCGTTCAACTTCTGTGTTATGTCTGTTAAGCATTGATCTAAATATTATTATCATACGCTCATATGATTATGTATTTGTGTATTGCTATTCATTCATCACCACTATTCAATCATAAGATCTACCTCCTCTGTGCGTTACATTTACATATTTTAGCTGATTATTGAGTGTGCTTTAGTTTAGTAATAAATATATTCCTTTGCATAAAGTCATCTCCTGTGTTCATTGTCTGGGTTTGAATTCAAGCAAGCCAGGGATTCACTCCTTCAGATGAGACCTGTCGATATTGTCTGTTATCTGATACCCCTTTTTAAAAAATTCAAATCGAAGCTAACTCTAAATTATATTGATATGAGACACCCTTATTATCTATTCACAAATATCTTAGTCTATATAACACACACACGCACATCCTTGTACTTCTAAAAGTATGTTCCACTAACAACATTCATCAAGTCTGACCCCAAGAGAGGAAATGACGATATGTGCAAAATGTTTTGGTTGGTCGGGTTGTTTTTAGCCAAATTACAGCAAAGAGGAAAGAGTTTACGACCCTAGCTTAGTCGGCATTGTAATCGCTGTGGAGTCAATAACGATATTCTCCATGGTCAGTAAGGAGGTGCTATGTTTTATTAACTGCAAAACTGTGTACCTACCGCCACAGTCAATATTTTACTAAAATAAACTCACCTGATGCATACATACTGTTGACAGGGGAGTTATTATATATTGTCAATACTTTTCCCACGTAATTTGACCATTCCTTATATAGATGTTAAGCCCTGAAATTTCAATAGCTTAGAGAAAAACCTCCCAGCTGCCCCAGAGCGGAAATACGTCAGACGCATTGCAGAGGACCACGTCACCCAGAATACTACAGGGTCATTACATTATTATTATAATGTGAAAACACCCTCTCAGTGCCATTTTTCTGTACTCCCACCAAAATATCTGTCCAATAGGTCCGCTTAATATTAGGCAATGTGAAACAAACTGGACCAATACAATGTAACAACCTAGGGAACTCTGGTTCGGACTTTTATGGGACGCCCTAAAACTCAAATTTGGTTCCCAAGCTCAATGTAGCGTGCTGTTTAATTGGATCAATGATGGGATTGATGAATGGAAGCTCTGTTTATAAAAGCTGCTGATGCAAGGTGTGGGCTGACACTGCAACATTCCATGCTGTAGATGTCTGTTTGAGTTGTGGGGG
Organism: Acanthochaenus luetkenii; assembly: GCA_900312575.1. Lineage (NCBI taxonomy): Eukaryota > Metazoa > Chordata > Actinopteri > Beryciformes > Stephanoberycidae > Acanthochaenus > Acanthochaenus luetkenii. Next base: position 5,372 of record OMOT01043430.1, on the reverse strand, counting down.
TAAAAGCACTGAGTAGATACCATTTAGTAGAGTGACTATTTAGTTGGAGGGATCTAGTTGGACTGTTTTTATCAGGACTGTGGTACTTGGCTATAGATCTGAGTCTGGCTTTAAGATCACATTTGGAAAGTTCTGTAATTTGTCTCAGTGATGCTTTTGTTTATTTTTGTGTAAGGTCTCTAAAATCTGCCTGAGACCAACACGAATAATGTCAAAAAAGTATGTGAATATCATAATACATACTCTGTCCATTATTTTGTGTGTGTTATGTTTTGTAATTGTTATCCATAATTTTGGTAATCCTCTCCGGTTTCGGTCTCGGCCTTTAATCGATTCCTATTTGGTCTTGATCTTGACTCCAGCTCTGATTTGTATGCGTACAGTGTGTTAATGCAGTGTGTTGACAGCTCTACAGCTTAGTACAGCTTAGTACAGCTTTGATATAAAGATTTATTTGCCTGACAGTTTTCACCTTGTAGACTTTCAAATGTTCAGTCGTTTCCTTTTTATCACGATTGTACATCACTTCTATTCAAATTGCACTGTATTGCAGAATTGAATGTACAGTTCTGTGCATAATCCATCAGACACATATTCAACTGAAATACAATTGACCTGTGACCCTTGCTTTCATAGTTTTAATGATGTGTTATTTTTATAACTGGCCCTGTACATGATTATTCTTCCTCTCATATCTTTAAATATAATATCTCATATTGGTAGAATATTTTCACTCCACATTCCTCTTTAGGAATTCAGAAGGAATATCATATTAGGAGCTATTTTCCCCCCACTCTCAATATTGATAATTGTAAAAAGGCAAAATGACTGCTGGAAAAATATAACTGTAGACACAGAATAAAATATCACATGAGCCCTTTTTAGAATGGCTTGTGGCATACTGAGAGAGATCAGGGATAGGGAGATCTGCAGGACCCGGGTTTAGAAGATAATACTGGTGATTTTATTTATTTATTTTGTGCCAAAGTAGCCCTCCTCCTTTACATTATGGTGGTGTCTGCACACAGTCAGCATAGTTGAAGATAACAGGGCTCGTTTTCTTCCCTTCAGAAGAAGCCATTTGATGCCAATCATTTTTGTACAGTATTAATAACAACTTCAAGCTAGATAATCCATCACAGTAAACATGAAGCCTTCATTTGGTGCAGTCAAAGTTTCAGTTTAATCGTTATTTCATTGTGCCCAAATTGAGTGTTTTCATATCAGAGACCTCTCATTGGACCAGGGGAATATTTCAGGCTCTTTGATAGGATGAGTGAGGCCGGAGTGTCACGACAAACTTTTTCACCAATCACTAACATCCTTTGTGATTACGTTACGCAGAGCAGTTCATTTCCAGCTAGGTTTGACACCGTAAAGTTTGTGAAAATGAGTAAATGTTAAAAAATCTATCCTTTTAGGGATCAATAAAGTATAGCATTATTTTCAAAATAAAAGTGAGTGGTGATGTCTGTTGCTTTGAAGACAGTTTGAAAAAAATACAATAAAATAGGCAGGCGTTGTCACCCATGAGCCTGGACACTCTGCTTCTCTCTTGAGAACACTCACATGGATCACAGCCGTCTAATCAGGGTGTAAGTCTATTCAAACAAAGCAGATTCCACAGGCGAGGCATCTGCCATTGCTGCTGCTGTGGCATTATCAAGGACGAATGTGTGTTTGCTGACTCATTATGGGATGGATATGCAATCCACCTAATGACATGAGGCTACCTAAATCCTACACATTCTGTATGCTGGTTCATAAGAAGCTTACGTATAACCCTTTGGAATCTATGAGTGTGTTTGCATGCACACCAATAACGCTACCATTGTTACACTCGCATACTATTCTCTTTTTGAGTTGGAAAGGTGCAGGCTGCTTTGAGCAACAATATTTCTTTTATTTTTTTTAATGCTTTTATTCTGTGTTGGGAGAGTAAATTGTTTGGAACTCAGATTTGTACAGATTTATCAGGCCAAAGCTTATTCAGAAGTGTGCAGGTGGCTGAGGGAAGACATCGTTCTGATGTGATTTTCTCACATCTGTGTGATGGGATGTGATTTTTAAGGGAGATATGATGTGAGGCTCAACATAAGGGCTTAGTACAATTTATCAATATGCAAGGTGGGTTATTTTTTGTGTGGGCCAGTGTAGCCTAGGAGCTTATCAGTCTGTGTCTGTGTGTGTGTGTGTGTGTGTGTGTGTGTGTGTGTGTGTGTATTTACATTCTGAGCATTTCTAAACAGATAAGCAATAAAGACGGAGTTATTATTGGTTTATCTCAGGCCTGGACACCTGTCACATACACACACACACACACACACACACACTGCATGTTTAAGCACAAACGCATGAATGTCAAACTCGTGTTAACCGTTCCTGAAAAATGCCTTCTGAAATTACATGTCTGAGCTTGTGCTGTATGCTGCCTACATTCATGTGTGTATGTGTGTGTGTAGTATGTGTGTGTGGGTATCTATGTATATATTTAATATGTATGTAAATAAGGTACTGTGCACTGGCCATGGACACACACATTAATCGCCAAGACGTCCGCAAGCATGCAGTGTCCCTGCGGGCTTGATGTGAAGGAACGTGACACGTGTGTGTGTGTGTGTGGGTGTGTGTGTGTGTTTATGTGCACGCCATCACAAAAGGCCTTTTAGCCATCCATATAAATTACTTTACCTTCTGCCCTGTCCTTTCCCCTTTTCCTCTTCCCCTCCTCATCTCCTTTCTCCTTTTCAGCCCTACTTTTCTTCGTCCTCCTCTTCTATTTTTCCTCTTTCTCCTCCTTCCCCTCTCCTCCCCTCTCCTCTCTTCTCTCTATTCCTCTTTGTGCTCATTCTCCTCTTCTTCTCGACTTACGTCTCCTTTGTCGTCTCTGCTCCTTCATTCTTAATGTTTCTTTACTTCCCCTCTTCCATCTCATCTTCCTCCCCTCTTTGTCCTCCTCCTCCTCCCCTCACCACTTTTGCTCCTCTTTTTAATCGTGTAATTGTGTTATTTTCTCACCGTTAGAGCAGTTTAAACAGTATTGATGATAGAGCTTAAGAAAAGACAGAAAATGGAAAGACAGAAAATGAGAGAAAGAAACAAAGAGAACAAGAAAAAAGCAACAACAACAAAAAGACAGAAAGACAAAGACAGAAAAACATAACACAAAGTTTATATTTTCTCTTCCCAAAAGAAAGATATTTCAGTCTCACTGTCCTCCTCTTCCTCTTTTTTATTTTCACACTCTCCCCCATTCTTCCCCCTTCTTTGTCCTTCACCCCCATTCTTCTCTTTTTTATTTCTTCCTCCTCCTTCTATTCCTCCTCATGTCTCCTCTCCTCCCCGCCTTCATGCCTGCTCCTTGTTGTTGTCCTGCTTCTTGCTCCTCTCTATCTCAGTCACCTCCTCTGGCATTTTGCTTTTAATTTCATCCTCCTCCTCCTCTCGTCTCCCTGTTCCTCCTCTTCCTGTCGTGTGACGTTTGACTGTAAATTCACATGATTAGTTGCCCGGCGCACATATTCCAGTGCTAATCATCATAATTAGAGGCTATGCATATAATAATAATAATAATATTACGTGTAAAATCTGTTTGCACGTGAGGTTCCTCTCCTCATTAGAGGCCTAATATATTTTATTAACTCGAACTGCCACCATACATACACGCAGACACGCAGCGCACGCACTGACACGCACAAGGATGTCTGCATGCAGCACAGCACGTCATGTAGGAACACACAAACACATTTATGTGCGCACACATCTGTCTGATTTGAGACGGTTCTTTGAATAATGAGCCGACCTCCTCTAAGCATGTAGTATTCCAGTTGAAGTGTATATTGGCACGTAGATGTATACTGCGCTGTGTTTTCTTCTTCACACGCTCTCCCCGTGTGCTCGGTTTGAGAAAGACGGACCGATGCACCGATTTGCCTCTAATCATCTGGACGTTCACAGTGTCCTTTGTGCCCTGCTTAAAAGACCATAGAGCCCATAATACCCATCAAGCCCATTCAAAACCATTGTTTGGAGATGTAACCTTTTTTGCAACGGGTTTTGTGAATCTTCTACAATACATGTAACTTGGCTTTTGTTCATTCAAGCCATGCTGCTGCTGCTGCTGCTGCTATACAGGGTATGGTGGGGGCGGAAGAGGATAGAGAGTGAGCAAGGCAGGGAACAGAGGAGGGAACAAGAGAAGAAAAGAGGGAATATGGTAGGACATTGGTAACCTGACATATGTCTAAATGTCTAGAAGTGCAGCGTTCATGCTGAGGAGTGAGAGTAGAGAGCATCAGGGTTGGGGGTGTTTGTGTGTTTTAAGCAACAGTTGGCTGGGATGGGTGCATAGAGAGATCCCTGCTGAGAGAGGAGAATGCACCATTAGCTCAGCTGGAAAACCCAGCCTGCAGATATGTAGCTACACACGCACACACTCAGACACACACACCTGCGTGCATGTACACACAACACACAAACGTGCATGTACACATAAACACTCATCCTGTACATACACACGTGCATATGCGCCCTGGCAAAAAATTCACATATAATATGAGCACATACAGAACATGGAGGCACTTACACGTGTTTCTGTGTGCTGATATACACACACACACAAGTTAGTAGCTGAAAAGGCAAATATGAATGCATACATAGACACAGGCACGAGTTCATATGCATAAAAATGCACATACATGAATACATACATGCAAACAAGTGGATAACTTTGTAAAAGTCACTACATCGCCATAATGTTCTCTCTCTCTCTGTTTGTCTGCCTGTCTCTCTCACTCAATTCAGTTTTATTGGCATCATAAGATTTGTCCTTACATTGCCAAAGCCGTTATACAACAACAGCAAATGTAACAAAAATAAAAAATAAAGACAGCAAAACAGATAATAAAGGGAATGCACTAAATATGAGACAATTTAAGACCCAGCTGTCTTACTGCAGCTGCTCTGCCTGTATGTGTCAGTCAACCAGGTTATTAAGTATTCCACAACTGCCCTTATTACTGGATGCATTGCATACCTGATAACACTAATTGCATCCAGCGTACACACACACACACACACACAGGCACACTCCATTTGCAGCTGACAGCTCAGAGGATTGCTGCACCTTTACTAAATCCTTATCTCAGCCTCCAAACCAAACTCACTCTCACTCTTGCTCTGTATCTCACTATTCTCACTAATGCCATTTAACTCCAGGTCCCCCTATCGCCATCTAGCTTTATTTACCCCCCCACGCTTACTCTCCTTTGCTTTTTCTTACCATCTGCTCATATCCTTGAATGAATAGCAATTGTATCCTCCTATACTCTGTTCCATAGCCTCTCTCGCTGTCTTTCCCCCCCCCCCCAACA
>OMOT01043422.1:0-10454 GCA_900312575.1 Acanthochaenus luetkenii | reverse complement strand
TGGGATGGCAGATCATGTGACCCAAGCTCAAGGTCACTGGTGTTCGGGGATGTAGAATTTTCCTAGAGCGCCCTGACTAATCATATCCATCACATGGTCCGCTTAGCAGCAGGGGCGGCGTGACCCAGTGCCGCGATGAGTGTTCGTTTGGTTTGCTTGTAGTATTTTCCTGTCTGGTTGGATGCGGCCATGAATAAGCAAGCTTGGAGAAGAGGGAGGGCACCCAGCAGATGTGATTGAAATGTGCAATGGCACTCGGCCATGAAGTGGTTTCAGCAGGGAACACACATTGGCCCTCCGGGGGAGAGAACAGTAACAGCAGTGCTGCATAGGTCGGGTAGGGAGGGGGATGGGGGGGCACTAAGCACCCAATCCACATACACTACATGGTCAAAAGTGATTAGTGGATTCAGCTATTTCAGCCACACCCATTGCTGACAGGTATATAAAAACCAAGCACATGCGATCTCCATAGACATTGGCAGTAGAATGGGCCGTACTGAAGAGCTCTGTGACTTTCAACGTGGCACCTTCATAGGATGCCACCTTTCCAATAACACAGTTCACCAAATGTCTGCCCTGCCAGAGCTGCTCCGGGCGACTGCAAGTGCTGTTATTGTGAGCAACAACAGCTCAGGCTCGAAGTGTTAGACCACACAAGCTCACAGAATGGGACCGTCGAGTACTGAAGCGCGTAGCGCGTACAAATCGTCTGTCCTCGGCTGCAACACTCACTGCCGAGCTCCATACTGCCTCTGGAAGCAATGGTCAGCACAAGAACTGTTCGTCTGTAGCTTCATGCTTAATGCCAAGTGTCGGCTGGAGTGGTGTGAAGCAGTAGCAGTGGCAACACCACACAACTTGAATGGATAGAATGGTCTTTCCACTGTTTGACGTGGTGATTTGGCTAGTACAGCATGAAATGGCGCCTATGGAATTTTAAGGGTTAATTGCTATGGTGACATGGTAAAGTGTGTCACATGCTGTGGCTGTAGCATAAACCCAGAATAAAATAATTATAATCTGTGTGCCAGGGTCTGTTAGCTAACTGACAAAACTCGTTGCTTCTGGTCGTTGCTGCAAAACCTCTCGCCTCAGCAACTTGCCGTAAGTCGGTTTATAGCCGGTACACATAAAAATGGCCACCGCTCCGACCATCCTGGAACGTAGATTTGAATGGGAAAGACTTCCAATCCAATTCAAGTTCTGTGAGAAACACGTTCTCTGGAGTTATGAATCCACGCTTCACCATATGGCAGTCCGACGGGACGAATCTGGGTTCGTCAGACGCTTCCTGCCCGAAAGCATAGTGCCAACTGTAAAGTTTGGGGCTGTTTTTCATGGTTCTGGCTTGGCCTCTTAGTTCCAGTGAAGGGAAATCTTAACGCGACAGCATACGATGAATTGGAACGCCGACTGCGAGCCAGATCGTCCAACAGCAGTGGCCGACCTCACTAATATCAGGTCTTGTAGCTGAATGGAAGCAAAATCCCTGCAGCAATGTTCCAACATCTAGTGGAAAGTCTTCCCAGAAGAGTGGAAGCTGTTACAGCAGGAGGACCAACTCCATATTAATGCCCATGTGTTTGGAATGATATTTTTGACCAGCAGGTGTCCCATGTAGTGTGGCTGAGATGCTGTTACATGACAGGTCACAGCGGCACATCAGTGCCTGACCCTCTCTAACCATTCATTCACACTGTGAGCAACTTAGTTGATAATAGTGATCTGCAGCTACAAAGTTTTGAACAGACAAATCATGCATTGTTCACTGTTTTGGTGTTGCCTTTCATAGCGTTACAGCGTTTTGACGAGTTAACGGCTAGTTAGCGACAACCCCAATGATGGATGCAGCCGTTCTCCAAGTATTGTTTTTTTTAGACGTATTCCTGTCTTTCAAATACACGTTTTACAGAAGTGGAAAGCTTTGAATAGCTAGTAATTAACTTCTTGTCCATTTTGCACTTCCCCGGGGAACTATTTGCAAGTTCGGTGACTTGTTGATTGTGTTGCTCGCAGAGCGAAAGCATGGAAACAGTTGTGATCTCACTCCTCTTCCCCACTTCACTCGTGCTCAGCATTCATGTCATGTGGTTCACCTGCCTGTTATGATGAATCACAGTTCAGTTGTAATTAAGTTGTAAGTTGTGATACATACTCATTCCAGACCACATTTATCTTCTGACCACATCGGAGGCAAACAGTAATAATATGGCAGCGTGTTTCCAAAGAAAGTGATTAAGCAATGAATGTGAAAGGACTCTTCAGAGAAGTGCTTAACAATTTGATTGAAGTGGCAGTTAATTATTGAGAAACGACACTGTCAGACGTTGAATTGTGCGGCTGTGGTTGATATAGGTGCTCTCATTTATCTTACTGTCTGTCTCAACTGTGTGTGTGCATATATTTGAATAAGGGCACATATATCATTCTTCATGACAGCAATACCACATGAACGAACTGAGCTAGAGCTGCACCGATGTGTTGGAAATGGATTGACTAGACTATTTTAAAATGTGTTGTTATGCTGTTATGTTTCCACACAACATAGACCTTTGGCTGTCATCATTGCCCCCCCAGTGTTGCATGTTATCACAAATGTAAATCTATCCGGAGATGCCCGCCCATGTGTCTATAATGAATGGACCACTGAAATATTTAAGAAGTCAGAATGGTTAAAGTTTAATGCATCGCTCGCTTGGCTGGCCAGTGCGCCTTGCCTTTGGCCGTGTTTTACATCTTGAAAGGTGACCGTGGGAGTGTCAGTAACCAGCCTCTGTGCATTACTTTAAACTCTGTCCAGGAAGTGACCGAATCATGAACAAATTGTTAATCAAATCTAAAATGCAGTCCAGGTCCCATCTTCAGTGTTGTTTGGTGGAGCTGTATGCATAGAGCAGAGCTGCCATTGTTGGCCAGTGATTTAAAAGCATCGCTGCACAGCTGTTTTTAACAGGCAGCAGTAATTACAGCTGGAAATTGTCAGATGGTACATAAAACCAGAGCCACTCCTGCTAATTAAGAGTAACCTCATATAAGTGTTGTCATTGTGTGTGAACAAGCCATAAATAGATCAGACTTTTCCCTCGCTCTCCTGCCACCACTGTGTGTTGAATTGATCTCATTGTAAAGTCTCTTTCATGGCAGCAATGTGGAGTGCAGCTGACAGTATCTGAGATCAAAGGCACAGGGAAGCAGCCTCGACTTTCCCTAACTCTGCATAGAGGCAAATTCAGGCAGCGAGCCCCGCAATGCAAAAAACACTCGCCATACAGCACACATCTCACGAGCACAATCACTCCCGTCATGGCCAGCCATTGCAATCAGGCTGAAACTGTCATTTACTGGCTTTATTTGCATGAAGTGGGACAATGTGATGGGCCTTGTTGTATATTGCAGTCCACTGTCATACACAGACCAAGCTGTCTGGTTCCTGTGACAGGTGGCATCTTATAGCATCATCACTCTGCTCTTCTATAGAAACCCACTGATCCCCATCCCTGTGTAGGATGCGTTGCTTTATGCTTAAATAAATTGGCACCATTTTGCCCCAGGCTGCCTCCCTAATGTGTATATTTACCTCCACCAATGATGGAAGTGCTGTGATTATTCAAGGTTTGGACCCAAGCGCAGATACAGGAGGCGGAGGCAGGAGGTTCCAGGGATAATGGGTGGGTTTATTCCAGGCAGGGAGACACAGGTACAGGGAATCAGACAAAGGAACCATGCAGACTAGAGATAGGCATATACAAAACAAGCACAACAAACCAGCCAAGACAGACAGGAGACTATATACACACAAGGGCTGATGACAGGATAGGACACAGCTGGGGAACCAAGGGGCACGTGGGAAACACACAGGGGCCCTCTGCTGGCCTAAACGGGCAACAGCAGAGGGCAGACAGGGAAGTCCAGACGGCGTCCTGACAGGAAGGAGGTTATGTTTTCACCCCTGCCTGTCTGTATGTCAGCAAGATGTCTCAACAAGTTACAAATGGATTTTGATTAAATTTCGTGGGCAGATAGCCCTTGGCCCAAGGATTAATTGATTGGATTTTGATGGTGATCCAGATCTGGGAGTTCAAATACTGGTGGAAAAGTCTGACATCCAGGACTTCCAAGCAGCTTTGCAAGTTGGAGAATTGTGCAATGGTCAGAGGTTTGCGCTCTACCGAATGCCTTCTAGTTATTATATGTGACCACAACAAGACAAAAATGCAGTAATGTGGAAGTGAGTGCTATGCAGGCTGTGCTCCAACTCCCCAGTGCGTTTATACTCTGCTTTGCATCATTGTTTGATGGCATAGCAACCTCAAAGGGTATGGCAAACTTTGGGCACACTAACTGTCTCTCTTTTCCTTCAGGAGTGATACCGTGTAATGAGATAAACATGAAAGATTGCAATTTATTAGATAGTGTGCATTGGAGAGATGGAATGAGCCACAGACACAGTGCTGAGCCACCAGGACGCCCTGGAGATTAAAACAGATTCAAATTCTATTATCGCACTCAAATATCTTGTGGAAATAAATGGATTTTGTCAGCATAATTTTTTGGGGTAATCACACTTCTGTACTCACATCCTTTGGCACAGGAACTTGGGTCCCATCAAATCCACAAATCCTTGGGTATGTGGAGGAATCTAGAAAAGTGCTGCCACACTGCTGCTGAGTAGCTGTAGGTCCATTTTCTATGGGCCAGATCCAAAAACGTGCACTGCATACAAAACGGTATATACAATGTAGTAACCATACTGCACATAGCTCTATATATAGAAGGATGTGACCATGAAAAATATACAAAAATGTATGTACTGTGTGGGAGTGCAGACAGTTGACCTGCCCAAACTGAAATCTCCTGTTTATCTCCTGAAGAACAATTGCACTTAAACATATATAAAAATGAGGAAAATAGAATGACAGGTATTTTGATCAAATGTAGCAGAATTTCAGATTTTAGTGCGTGAACCAAAACAGACCTACTAATCTGTAAGCTGTGTGAGCTTCCTGTGTACCTGCTCATGTCTATAATGTTTTCTATTTGTTTTGAAGCACTCTCTCTTGAAAGGCCGCGCTGGGTCCGGCAGCAGTCGACAGATGAGAGCTTGAACAGCGTGGCTCCACTGACATTTCACTCTATCTTTCATCTTGTTTGTGGCGTCGCCTAATTCACTTGCCACTCAAAAGTACTTCAAAGCAGAGATCAGACCACGAGGCTCCAGTTCTACCTGACAAGGGGAATGAAAACACTACCTCAGCTGAAAGCGACACTTTCTGGTTTGTTCAGAGTTCAGACTACAGGTACATTATTTCAATTTGGAAAAAAATCAACCTTTACTAAATAAAGCCATATTACTCTCCTCGTTTGGCCAATTTACGACCAGTTTCTGATGCAAGGGTAGAAACTGTGTACTCTGTAATGACTGTGATTTAAAATGTAAAACTTCAATCAAAACATACTGAAGTAAAAGTCCAAAAAGGACAATTACACCCCCAAAAAATTACTAAATTACAGTAACAAAAGTAATTACTTACTTCCACCCTTGATTTTAATAGCATTCTTGTGAAACTTTCTGGAACACTGGCTATCGTTGATATTTCACACTTAGGTCTCGCCTCATATGAAGCACACTGAGTGTGACCACACCTCTACTAAGTGTTTATTTGCTCATGTTAGTCTTGGGGGCAGGAATCCACTAGAGGGAGCACAGCTCTAAGGCTTTGCTAATGTGCTCATCGGAGTAGATTAAACCTGTGTCCATATGACTGGGAGGCTGCAGTGGACGACAGAGATGAAGAGCATCATGGGAGAGAGCTGGAAACCCTCTCTAACACTGCTTGGCTGGGCTTTGGGCCGCCTCCGAGATTAACAATGATATCATGTTGTTGTTTTTTTAAGTTAAGTGTTGACTTTGGCTGATACGATGGTCTCCAGAATTTAGTTGAGTATATTTCCATCATTACAGAAGCACCACTTTTTCTCTTATTCTATAATACCTGTAGTTAATGGCCTGGTATTGTGTACTGAATATATTTTCTGTCTATGGGAAAATAACAGAGAAGTAGGTTAGAAATATGGGTCTGGGATGGAGACTTTTCCGCTGTGAGCTTTGAAGTCGTCAAATTTCAGCTACATAAACACAGGGCTCACTGAACTATATCTAAATATTGTTTCTGTGTGAGACAGGTGGATGGGTGTGAGAGAATCTCTCCAGCAAACGTGTTTTTCTCAAATGGATCTCTGAGGAGCTGGCTGTAGGTAAACGGTGTTGAAGCTGTAAGAGAAATGGGAGCTTGTTGGAGTTTTAAAGAGGAGAGACGTTTAATAGTCGATTCAGCTCTGGCAACAAAAGGCACTGTTAAAAATGGTGGATGGAGGAACAGTGACAACATCATTTCATCAGGAGATTCATTTGAGCAAAACTAATCTTTTAGAGATATTACATTACAGCATTTAGCAGACTTGTCCAAACTTACAATAAGTACATTTTGTCAACAGTAGTTATTTTTATTTATCTATTTCCCCCCCCAAAGAATAAGAAGAGTAGAAGGGGACCCTTACATGTTAGATAAGTCAGTTCAAGTAGGGTCTAGCTGTAATCTGAAGAGATGGGTTTTTAGTCTCCGGCAAAAGCTGGGTAGCAATTCAGCCATTCTGACTGAAGGGGGGAGCTCATTCCACCATTGTGCCAGGGATGAGAAGAGTCAAGCTTGTGATGAGCGACCAGTAGTTGCGCCGCTTCCCTCGTAAGGAACGGGCGGATTCTGAGGATGTTGTAGTGGGAAATCCTGCAGGAGCGGGTTGTCGCAGCAATGTTGGCAGAGTAGGACAGCTGGCTGTCCAGGGTTACTCCAAGGCTCTTGGCAGTCAGTGAGGGCAGCACGGTGGTGTTCTCGATGGTGAGTAAGAGTGAGGGCAGCACAGTGGTGTTCTCGATGGTGAGTCAGTGTGAGGGCTGTTTTCCAGGGAGAAAGAGTAGTTTTGTCTTGTCAAGATTGAGCTTTAGGTGGTGCAGAGACATCCAAGCACTAATGTCGTTAAGACATGCTGTGATGCCCCCATCAATTTGCATTTCTGAGAGGAGAGGTAGAGTTGAGTGTCATCAGCATAGCAGTGATAGGAGAAGCCATGAGAGGAGATCACATGGCCAAGGGATCTGGTGTACAGAGAGAACAGTAGGGGTGGACTGAGCCCTGAGGGACGCCAGTGTTGAGAGAGCATGGTCTGGACAGGGATCCTCTCCATGCGACCTGGTATCCTTACAGATATCCTTACAGTTGATCACCTTTCTTATCCCTATATCCCTGTCCTGGCTAAAATAAAATAATTTACATTACCCTACTCTCACAGGACATGATGTAATCATGGTGGCGCCTGTCTGTCTGTCTGTCTGTCTGTCTGTCTGTAGATACATTCTTGTGAACACAATAACTCAAGAACAACACATGATATAAACTGCGTCCTTACACTACAGGTTCCCCTTATAGAGGAGATGATCTGATTAGATTTTGGAACACCTTGCTGCATAACCTTGGATATTAGTAAGGAAAACTACTACAACTCCTCAATGCTTTAAGCTACGAAGTTCATATTAATACCATCCGTGTGTTATGTGAAGACAAGTATGTCTGAAATCTGTGCCAATTAACGCACAAATGAGCTTAATTAGTAACCTAATTAGCATAACATGGTTATGTTTAATATATCATGGTGATTATGGTGGGATATTAGGCAGCTCAAGTGCCTCTTGTCCTTTATGTAGTTCATTACCAGCAAACATTTTGATGCTGAATAGATTCCTGTGTGAAATTTGTGACAACATGAAAGTTCAATGTCGTCCACAGCTGCTATCTGCATCATTTGTTCTATTTGGGGTCTAAATGTCTTAATGATATCAGTTCAAAACAGTTTCCAAATATTTTTTCAAATATTTTTTCACCGTGCCATAATATATTCTGAAAATGTTCTATTAGTTTGGGTTGACGTTGAGTTTTGCCATCTCCTGCACGTCATGTAGTCCTTGATGGGATGATACACCTCTGAGACAACTCCTCCTGGGCCTAGAGTGCCAAGCTGAAAGAGAGCTATCAGAACAGCAGTATAGCCTAGAGCTGCTTAGTGAGCTTCTTTCTTCAGTCAGAGATGCTCTGGGCAATCAGATGACTCTGGAGGAGCCTGAGCTCAGCTGAGGCTAAGGCAGATCGCCATCAATCAGTCTCTAACATGAGCCGGGCCATTACGTACATTACAGGGCCTTCCTCCTCTTTCCACTCAGCCTGGACCTCAGCTGGCCCTTCATGCCCCCACAATAGCTGCAATTACACAGGCAGCTGTCCCCCGGGTGGCAGCAGGCTCATGGGGGTTGTTAGCGTGGAGCAGGGACCCCAGCCGTGGGGCATCTTTATTGGTTTCCTGGGCTTGGACCTTAGAGGTGATGATAACGCCAGCGCTGCCCGTTTATCACCCGTTGCCGTCTCTGCAGGGGAGAGTGGGGGATTAACAGTGTCCGGGCACAGTGGGTTAGGAGTGAACACACACCTATCTGACATGATACTATACGATACAGGAGAGCGAAGCCTTCAATGAACAGGTCAGGGCAAGGTGGCGCCCTTAGATAATGGCAACGATGTGTCTTGCTCGTTACCACTGTTTCCCATTCGTGCCTGTTGGTCTCTAAAGCCTTGTCTGCGATCCAGAGGGAACAAGGCTTCAGGCTCTAATCTGAATCACAGCGTGCACATCTCTGACGCCCTATGAACTACGGTACAGTCATCACAACCAGGCTGTGTTTCTTCAAGCGTTATAGATGCCTGGCTGAGACTTAAATCAGCTGAGGAAATGTAGGTCACCTGGTAAAATGGTAAATTACCATGAGGGATAAACACTATTAGGATCTGTTCTGCCAACTGAATCAGCAGAGCGTTGTGGAAAGTTGGGTGAGGTTTGTTGCCTTAGCTGGTTTTCTCTATGAAACACAAACCAGCATATTTAAAAAATCCTGCTGTAATGGTAATGCAACTTGTTTTCCACATGGGACTTACATGTAAGTTAATGTGCCCTACATGAACCTACGGTCAAATTCCGGGGTAGTGTGTATAGGAATAGCATGTGGGCTTTCTTTGTCATGTCAGTGATATAAAGGCCCCTAAGTTTGATTTTCACTCACTCAAATGCTGAGCTTTCTTTCTTCCCCTGCATCAGATAGCATTCATAGCTGCCTAGAAGCAGATGGTTATTATTTTCCTTGATAAAAGAAAAACAAATCCATTGTGACCAACAGCAGACATGGACTAAGAAAAGTATGAAAATGGTTTAATCAATTTCAAAGCAAAGGGAGTGCCTCTATAATTCTAGCAGTTTGCCACACTTTCAGCATTTTTCTTAAAATAAGCTATGTTATATTGACATCTCTTCAATTGTGGTCTCTGGATGAAATTGCTGATCAGCAACATCCTATAACGACCATACCAGTGGCTCGGCAGGGGTTTGAATAAACTGTTGCTGACTGACTCCATTTTCCTTCTTTTAATGTTTAGTTTCGCTATGGGTCTCATGCGGTCATGCACCGGTGCATGAGTCTCAACTTACGCCAAGGATGGAGAATTTGCTTCGCAGATACATTCAGTGATGAATGTCTCCCAAGTGTGCAGCTTGTATCAAAATACTATGGCTCAAGGTTCTATTTGAGGCATATGCCATTTGGTGGATGAGCATATCCAAAGCATCTTACAGTACCATGAGGGCTTACATTTGGAGTATAATGGCAGCAATGGGATGGATCCCCATCTCTGGCAGTGTTAGTCAGTGGCATGTCGTGACTTTTCCGCTTGGTGGGGCTGCTTTGAATCCAGTCAGATGATCATTTTTACACAACAGGCATAGAGTCTAGTCCCCTGGGATTCATCGTTCAATCATTTTTGGTAATTTTTTAAAGAAACACACATACTAGTCTACTTCCAAACTTCTAATACATTTCAGAAATAAAAACGAACAGTATATATTTAACAGAACTCATTTATTTTTCAGTTTGCATATCATTGTCTGACACTATATTTCATTTATGTAATGTAGGTATAACATGCATGCATTGAATTAGACAAATTAAAATTACAGGTTATTAGTGCATTTTTACATTTGAAACAGTTGAATAACTGTTTATTTCAGCCACAACTAATAAAGTTTCACAAAGCAATCAAATTTCCACCCGCAAACATCATTCACAGCCATATAAATCTCATTCAATTAATAGCTCAAAAGTGGGAAAGTTGCTAACAAATAGACGTAAATATTCACACCAGTACACTGAAAGTGTCCCACATCAAATAATTCATGAGAAAAAAAACTAGGCCTATACATTATTTACTTACGGTCTCATAACTGAGGCTTAACGTTACAGTACTAACGTTACATGTTAAGCGATAAGCATTTGGAAAACATCAAAATACATTTCACCG
>OMOT01043414.1:0-11788 GCA_900312575.1 Acanthochaenus luetkenii | reverse complement strand
ACCATGTGATTGCTTGCATGTGTGTGTGTGTGTGTGTGTGTGTGTGTGTGTGTGTTTGAGTGTGTGTTCTTGCACTTCTATCCTTGTGATTATTATTATTATTATTATCATTATCTACTCACCTCCATGTCAATCCAAACTCCATTGAAGTTGGTAGGATCACCAAACTCCCAGCGAGTTAGCTTCTCTAGTTCCATCTCAGCCTTCTCCAGAACTACTGGAGTTAATGAGGCCATCTTTCTACATCTCCAAAAATTGCATAAAATGTCCATCAACTTTCTCCAAACTTAATATTTACCTTACTTTATCTCCTAGATTTTCATATTCATTTAATTTAAGGTTGGTTTAAGACTTGGTTTTAGGGTTAAGTTCTCCATGTCTGTTAGAGTGCGTGTGATTGGAGTGTGTGTGAGAACCGAGGCAGGTGGTGGAGAGCTAAGCTGAGTGGTGGATCCGGGGAGTCGTCTCTCCGGCGCGCACATGGAGTGCATAATCACATACCAGGGGGAAACACAGAATACTGCAGACTGTGAAAACTGTGTAAATCTAATTTATGAAGGATATCTCAGGAACAAAGTAGTCTATAATGTCTATAATGTGTTTCTAAATTAATTACATATAAAAACAGAAAATATATGATTGCATAAGTATCTCCACATAAACAACCACATCCTCCTGCTGGAAAAACAGCATTATTTGTACCCAGTATCATCTTCAATGGGCTTGTTTCTGGGATAGAGTGTCATCTTTTTAATTGGATTCACTAAGTCAAAAAGATACGTAACCATTGTGTCATCCTCTGAGTTCGTCATTACTATCAGTTGACTCCTGAAACACAGAGCAGAGTCTGTGCATGAGTTGACTTCGCTGCAGTTGCAGGGAGCTGTCATCCGTCCAGACCATAATCTGCCACGCCATAGGCTTCCCCCTCTCAACCAACAGATGGGGAGAAGCGTCCAATGACACTAAACGAGGCTCTAGCCAACAATTTACAATCCACTTTGATGGAGCCGTTACACAGGTCCAGTGTCTTTTCATGTCGTGAATGGCAAGTGACATACTGAAACTCGTACAAATTGGAAAACTGAAACTTTTTCAATATCGCTCGGCCATTACACTGTTCCCGGTGTCAAGGGAGACAGTTTGCTGTCTCTGGATCACTGAAAATGTTGTTGGCAGCAGTCTGCATCATCTTTGGGCTGAACGTAAACAACAGTGACAAATAACTGGTGGAATTCCCTGGGGGTATAGTGGGGCTGAATGGAGCTAAATGTCAGGAAGACAAACTGGCTGAACCATCTGCAATTAAGATGGCGCTGTCGCATTGACGCAAACTTCAAATGTCGTTGCTGTCATACATGCTGTCTTTTCAGGAAGTAAGAAAAACAGCCTTCCTTGTTTTTAGCGGGATGAAGCTATCCAATGGGTTTTGAAAGGGTTTCACAAGAGGTCGGAGAATTGTCTCGACCCATAGAAGAATATTGAAATCTTCAATTGAAGGGAAAACATTGAAAATCACTAAATTGGCATTACGCGGTTTTCACATGACAACAGCGGTATGCAAAAGCATCTTGATGGATCTGCAGGCTGAGGCTCCCGCCATGTATTTGTCTCTTTGTTTTGAATCTGACCTTCATCGCACCTCCCATAGCATCTCCCATCTTATTACCTCTCCACTGTCCATTGTTTACTGCACAGAAATGCCATCAAAATATAATAATACAAAAAAACTCAGTACTCTCGACACATTGAAAGCATCCATGGATAAAGGCTATTAAAGGGTTGGTATAAACAGAGCCTGTCTTGCTGGTGTAATTAAAAATGCATAAAGGTGCAGCCAAGCAAATTACATTAATCAAAAGCTTTCAGTGGGTTTATGAAAATGCATCATGCTTGCTGACAGTTGCCACTAATGTGACTAATGTAGTACGTATCTATGCAGAAATGTTTGTCCATCTCTTGCTGCTGTCAGGTGAAAACCACAGGCCTCCCGTTGTGGTGATTTTTATGCCTGTATTAGAATTGGAGGGATTGCGTGGTATTCTATTGGATGAAAAAAAGATATGACCGTTGGATTTATGAAGTCGTTCCAGAACCTTTTATTAGGCAGCAGCACTTAATAAGAGGTTCTCTGTGTGTTCGTTTATTCATGCGCAACACTTTTTTGCCATGCACAGTGCTTAGGGGAATTACGGTATGAGCCCCAAAGATCCCTGGTCTGCTGTATATCCACATACCAGGAAGTAGCTAGGTGATTTTCTAACTGTGGTGGCTAAGTCAACGCATGAATGAAATATCTGGCACACAGGAAGTTTTACCTTTCCGATTTGTTTGGAATCAATAGAAGAAGAACTGGGTAGTTAGCATGAGCAGCGATGGCCACCACGCAGTCCAACAGACAAAGAAAAGAGCGCCACCTACAGAAACTCAAACTTCATCAACAGACAATCCAAGGGAAACGATGTCACAGTACGTGTTAAGTAATTGTAGGTGAGTTGACCAATGGGCCAAACTCCCAAAAGTCGGTGTAGTTCTTTAACTTTTGCCTGACATCACCTGTCAGCAGTCTATCACATAGTATATGCATTGATAAAAATATCCTATTGCTATTGCTCTACTGAGTTAGACAGTAGAGAAATAGAGGAGAGACAAGGGAAATATAGCAGTATAGGTTATATCAGACCTCAAAGCCTTGCAGCAAATCAGTGACCAGTATACTTTGTAAACTGCTTTTTCTTAGAAAGTTCTATTCAAATTATATGATTAGGGTGAAGCCATTGCTAAACCAGCCAAGGCCTTTGCAGTCAAGTTGTAATGTCCCAAAAATCTGAAAGCTACACTGAGCATGTTTTTATGTAAAACTACACCCGTCTTATCAGCCAAAATCATGAAGTGGAACTGCAATAGTGAAGAGTGTCCCACCTCATTGATATGCATTAGATTCACCCTATTTGTCTAAATAAATGTCTGGTGTTGGGTATAGACAAACTCTGCCAACAGGAAGTGACAAATATCCACTGCCCACGTATTACAGGCCTGTTCAGATAATGGGAGATTCAATTCAACTTTGTAATCAGATAATCAGAGTCCTGCCATCTCCTACCCATACACCTTGACTCCATTATGTACAAGTCAAGGAGGGAGATGTAGTCAGCGGTCAGTTTCTAGTAAGGGGGGCCAGACAGGGCCAGCTAAGGCTACACCATTCATTTCACACAGTGTCCCTCAGAACAACATTTCTCTCCTTATTTTGCATTATACTGCCAGAACAGATGATTTGTCAGCCAGGCTATAGTGTCAAACAAACCGAACATTTTTCATCTCCTGTTATAAATATTACTAAGTTGGCCATGGTCCTGGCAAACCACACACTACTACATTACTGTTTATTTGACAGGGACGAGCACTTGGGCCTGCTGTGGAACATGTACTACTCATGGTTTGTTTTATGCTACGTAGATGCAAGATGGGTGGGATTTGCCACATAAGCAGGGGTTTCATTTTAATAAAAATTTTGCCTGAGGGCTAATCTTCCAAGACTCCTCCTGATACAGTGGAGGGTAAACTCACCTAAATGTAGTTTACCCCTATTTTTAACCTGACATAATTTCATAGCAGACATCAAAGTAATTAGTGTCAAACTAATGTAAGTTATATGTCAGGGTGTTTTAATGAAAAGTAAATCAATACTAATTATTTTGGCTTATTTTCCTTATGATGATCACCAACTGGAGTTCATAGTTGACCAACCTTTTTTTATTTACCTCTACATCAGTGCACATAGGCAATCACAGGAGAGTGTTTGAAAGTAAAATGTATACTTTTCTAGTCTAGTCATCTCACCTTCCACACATCAATGTCACGGCACAGGGGTCATGTGTGAATGGAGCCGGTCGAAATGTCAAATCAGTTCCTGCAATTTCCCGTCTTAAGACGTTGTAATGTTACTGGTAAAGTTCTGTAAAGTCTGTATGTATGAACAATGCTATAACCTTAGCGGCACAAGCACGCACAACGTTAGGACGCTCTGACGTAAGGCACGAGTTTATTCTGCCGGCTGAGCCGTGTAAAGACCAAATATAGGAGAGAAGTACTATACAAGTAACTATATAAGTTACTATACAAGTAACTATAGCACTATACAACGGACTGTAGCTTTTTTGACAGATGTGCAAATAAAAGGGCTCCACATGAGTAGCATAAATGGCAGCATAGTAAAGTTTGTGATTTTTAACCCGGGCCCGACCCGGGCCCGAGGGTTCGGTCCGGTTCGGGTTCAGATTATCTAATTATTCAGTCAGGCCAGGCTTTTTTTTCTTTATTTTTTTATAGTAGCTGGCGCCAGCAAGGCACGGACAAGCATAGACTTGTGTATCACAAATTGGGCCAGGCAGCAGCCTGATAGGTAAGGAATATATTAAATATCATAAAAGAATAAGTGAGAAAAGAGTACGTCAACAATATTTATTTTATTTCTGGACATATTGGACGAGTTGGTCGGCCTCGGAATCGACGGAGCCTTAATATCAAGGTGAGTCACACTTGCAGATGAAGAACAATAGGACCAGTTTCAGGCTATGATGTGTGTTTTTTTATTGTAATGCACTTGTAATTATTATATTATTATAAAAATGATGACTCTTCTTTAGGTTACAAATATGAATTAGGAAACAGTTCCATAGAGCATGGGGCTCAGGCTGTGCTCGGGCTGGACCAGTGCTGGTTGTGGTCGGTTCGGGCTTCACCCGCCTTGTTTTTAAACTGCAGTGATTCCGGCGCAAACGTGAAATGTAAGTTCAGGTAAATGACAACAGGAACTTACCGGTATTGCAGTGTTGTGTGAATGGCAGCGTTACGTTAAACAGGCAGAAAGGCGTGTTACATTACATTACATTACATCATTTAGCAGACGCTTTTGTCCAAAGCGACTTACAATAGTACATTTTTCGTCAACATTAGTCAGACCAACTATACAACGTAGTCTTTCATCAGCTAAACACTTCAATAGGAATAGTAGCATTAGTAGTAAAAGTCATTCGTTGTTTTTTGTGTTGTCTTGTATGAACAAAGAAACGTTTACTGGAAAAACGAATCAGGCAATGTCACAGGATTCATGTGTGAAAGGGGCTCATGTGATTTCTATGTTGCACATACTCCATGCAAACTGAAGGAAATACTCCAATTTAATCCCAGTCTGGAAATATCACTAGAGTAGCATGCAACTGAGCTTTGGCAGACAGTGTGTTTATAGAGATGACAGCATCTAAACTCTGGTGGGGGGAGTTGAAAGGGAAAGGAGCCGGGAGCAAGTGTTGACACGACAGGAGAGGCAGGGGGAGTAAAACCACACAGCGGCCGACTTCTGCACATCATACATCCTCCTGTCATCCGCACTTCTTCCTCACGTCCCTGCGTCCTCTTCCTCCTCTTTCCCGCTGCAAGCCCAGGTTATATCATAAAAGCAGCGATGCGCTCACACAGACCGCTGGCCTGACATGACAGTGGCAATTGCCTGTTGTTGTCTGAGACCACAGAATAATAAAGAACAACCTTGTCACCGGGACTCGTCCCCTTTTGGGCTTTCTAACTCTCTATGATAAACTCCCCATGGCTCGATTCATCCTCGCTTTTTCGGAGAACCTCAGCCTCTTGTCTGCAGTATCCGGCCTACTATTCTTGCTTTTTGCATGTCTCCACCATTTCAGAATTCAAAGGGCGTCTGATCGAGGCATGGCTGTCTCGCCGCAGAGCAAGTCAAAGGTGCCCTGGGAGGCTTATCAAGACACAAGCTTTTATTCTTTCTCATCGTAGTAGTTTCCTATGTAGCAGCACCACTGATTTCTCCCGAGGAGCAGCTGGCTCCAAATGTCAACATCACGAACACAGAACTTGTATGACAAAAGGCCAAGAATCAACAAACGTCCATTCCAAGAAACATCAGAGCGTACACAGGCACGAGCGCCATATGGATCAACCCTTTCAAACACATTTCCGAGTGGCGATTTCCCAAGTTAAGATAGACGTGGATTCAAGTCAAGCACACACATTCACATTCTGCGCACAAAATGAGCATTGGGGAGTTGAAGGAAGATATACTGACAGATCATTTGATCTATGTAGTTTGTATTCTTTTACCATTCCAAATGAATACAATGGCTAATTATGAATACATAATTTACATCGCATCGATTATTCAAATAGTCCTTGCACACAAGAGAGTTGCAGGCTTATTTTTCACTTACAAAGAACTTCCAGTAACTGTGAGTGATGACTGTGTTATCAGTCCAACAACATGTGCTGGATTCAGTCATGTTGGGAAACGTACAAGACGTAACTTCCTGTACATTCCTTTTACCGATGGCAGCGACAAGACCCATCACAACTCACTCGGCCCCACAATTTCTCCATTACCACACAAACAAGGCAGATAAATAAAAACCAATCTGGGAGATGGTTGTCATTTTCCATCTCACATTTGATTACATGTCTACACCGGTAGCTAACTTCCAACTGGGCTTCCTCCAATTATATTCTGGCCAACCTGCCAGCTCATTATAATGGAGCTCCAATCGGACTTTATCCCTGCTTGTAAAGAAACCTAAGGTTTGACTGATAGGGTTTTTTTTCAAGGCCAAGACTGATACCAATATTTTTGGTTTGAGGCTACCAATAGATTATATTGTGTTTTTTGACAATTCTTATGTCAAAATAATTGTAAAAAGTATTCTGTGTTAATAGGATAATTAAATTATGTGAGGTGGGTAGATGTTTCTTAAAGAAACTCTTACAATCAATCTGTGATGTTCAATGTGCTGTAGTTATTTTGTTTTGTAATGTACTTTTTTGGTGTACCCACTTTCCCCCAACCTACCTCGTTTACTTCTACTTTAGTAAGTGATTTCCCATGTTTCCCAGAATTACTTTCCGCAACCCCAAGAGAAGGAGCGTGAACTTGCTGCTGTCAATCAGTCAGTTTGGCAAGGGTATTCAGCCGTGTGCCATAGAGAGCAGAGTATATGTGGGTTTTATCCTATGGCACACGGCTGAATACCCCTGGCGAATGGGCATATAAAGCCAACTAGTTGATGAGCAGTGGGGCGTGTCTGTGATTGCGGCCACGCCCCTTACGTAAAATGCAGCATGTTGTGGCTGCATTGCATTCTTGTCTATTGAGGCTACTGTCAGAAGGAGAGATTATAATCTCTTCCAATATCGGCACACCAATATATCTAACCCTGGGGGAAACCTCTCTGTGTGAGGAGGGGTCAACCATGACTGGAACCCATGTTTCTGTACATGTTTCTTGTCTCGGAGATTGACCTTTGTTGTCAACACAAGAGATCCCTGTTCCACAGATGAGCAACAGATATGCGTGACATTCAGCGTTACGATTTGTGTGAATGGATGGAGATAACCCACTCTCACCCTGCAACCAGCCGACTCCCTTGTGTGCTTGCTGTAAATGAGAATGTGTGCTTCAACCTGTCAAATCAAATAACGGCTAATGAGTTTGGAGTCATTGTAATGCCTTTTGTCTGTCTGTCTGCCTGTCTGTTCTTGCTATCTTATCAACCGTACACCACCTACTGTTTTGCTTCATCACACACACACATTTAATCAGACAACTGAGTCTTGGGTTCTGTTCCTTGTGTGAGCTCAGCGAGATCAAACCTTGAGAAGCAGACGAATCTGAAATCATCTTAGAGGAGGGTTATAGATGATTCAATTGATGGACCAGGATGGATTCAATTGATTTGGCATCTCTGAAATCTCCAGATTGTCCATTTCAATTCCACACAAATTCCCCCATATTCCCTCTTTATTGATTACTGAACTCACACACACACATATCAGACTCCTGAAAGATGCTGTGTAAGCCAGTGGTAAATGGGGTCTAAATTGTGTCCACGCCTTTTTCTTCTCTCCCAGGAAATCTATTCAAATTAGTCAAGAAAGACAATATAACAACTGTCTCGCTGGGTGCTTGGAAACAATTTATTTAGGCAATCAAAATTGAGTGGAATAGAGTGAGGGTGTTTCTACATCCTTAACCCTTTAAAAAAAAAACAATTTAAAACAATGGAGTTAAATTATTCCTCACTCGCCACGTCCATTAAGCTACGTGTCAATAAGAGTTTGGAATGCACAGCAAAGGAGACATCACCTATTTACATATTCAAACAAACAGACCATCTTCTGCAAATGCATACTAAGGATTTTATACCACCATCCAGGGGGCGGAGGTAGAGATGGTGCACTCTTATAGGTTCCTAGGAGTGCAGATCACTCGTGCTGGGGAGGCGGCATCAAGGCGGGGGATGCCAACAAGTTCAAGTTCAAGTTAATTTATTTCTATAGCCCTTTATCACGGTATGTCTCAAAGGACTTTACAGAAAATGAGCCCAACTAGATCTAACTGAATCAATAAAGTGCAATCTTATCTTATATGTGATTGTGTGGCTTTCACTCCCTCATTTAAACAGAAAAGCAATTTATCTCTCTACTTCACTCTCTCTCTCTCTCTCTCTCTCTCTCTCTCTCGCTCTCTCTCTCTCTCTCTCTCTATCACACCCACACACACAAATAAATACAAGCACACGCTGTTTTGTATTGGTGACGTTTTCATGAAGTACTTAGTGTTATTGTGTACTTACAATTGTTTTCCACGGGTTAATACTCGGGTCAATACTGGAATAAGGCTGAATTAAAAAGTAATGTGTTATTGAAAGTCCACAGGGAAAGCCTCACATGAGACCCACAGCAAAGGATGATGGACTCCCTGCAACAACAGAAAGTGACCTAACAGTGAGAGCAATGTCTGTAATAACAGCCCACTTTTCAGGGGAATTAAGTCGAATGCCGCGGTCTAATGGTGTAAGACGGCGCCCAGACATCTAAATGGATTGAAACAGAGCAGTCGCCAGCATCAGCAGCGAGGAGGAGAACATGTGTAACTTGAAGGAGGGCGGCGCCTGTGCAGTGCAGTGCTCTAAAACCCGACTGAAACGCCTCCAAGATGTGGTCAAAAAGATGTCCGCTGACAGGAATCTAGTTTCTCTCAAACTTTGGATGGATCCAAAAAGAATCCAAATTCAGAGGTTGAAGTACAGCTTGTTCAAATATCAGATGAGCCAGAAGCCAAGGAGCTATTAATGATTGATAACATATTTGGACCATCTGTTCCAATTATCTCTTTTTGGAATTGAATTGGAATAACATCCAGAGGGTAGGATGAGGATTTCATTGGAGATGCAGTTTTCTCTTAAGTCAATAATAGATTCAAAACAACTCAGCTCGGCATGATTATCTGAAATCACAGAAAAAATATGGATTGGCAGGGAAATATGGATCCTGATATTCTCCAACTTTTTTGGTTCAAAAATGCAAAAACTCCCAAACTAACTGACTGAATATTGCAATAAGCAGAGCCCAGGAGTTACGATAATTATTTGAGATAATATCAGTGAAAATATTGATTTTGTATCCTCAACTGATCACCAATGTGGCCAGTAACAGGACGATTGGGTCGGTCAACCCGCCACATGCTGTGATCACAATAAAGAAAGTCCACTTTTAGGGAAAAATGGAAAGAAAGGCCGTCTTGTTCCAAAACTATCTATAAAAATCAGGGTGAGGAAACGGAATGTGTATCACTCTCTCCTGGCCACGACTTAAATGTATATTCGTACTTGGTGACGCTTGAAAAATGTGACTTTCTTATATAATTTCTTAGTAGAATAGGAGAAAACATACAATTGACATCTTCTATTGAAATGTAGTCATATTCTAGGTCCAGGCCTCATTTTAGATGAGAAAACTAATCCAGACAAAACTTGCAGACTTTACTTTGATCTTTTATACCTCAAAACCGCAGTCAAAACACACTCAGACCTCAACTTAACATACTGGCCAACAGTCGAGAAACTGCGGTTGTTGCACCGTGCAGCTCCCAGGTATGAATGTGTGTAACTGCACGAATCAGAGCATGTGGGCTCAGCAAAACCATAAGTCATCTCATCGGTCCTATATTTAGTCGCAGCTCTAAAAGCGTCTCAAGTGCACTGAGCGTAGAAATGCAGAGTGACACCAGCGCTTCAGATGAATTATTTGTTGACCTTATACTTGACGTTGAAAAGGGTCCTGGCTGTAAACCAGGCACGTCCTTGTCATCTGAATTGTTCCTTGTGGCGGGACTGAGGTAGTGACGGCCTCTTCTCATGACCCATCCCCTAAAACATGACCCAAACCTCAGGGTAGCCTCAGGTGTGCAGCGCTGAGCGTAAACCCCACCTGAGACTTGGCTTTGCGCGCCAACAAGCAACGTGCACCGGCTTGCCTCATTAAACCCACCTCGGGCGTGGCGGCGAACGAGACGTTATTGTCAATAACGCAAAGAAGTACGTCTGTGTAGTCTATTTCTGTCTTTTGATCCTCCCCCGTGTTTGAGGGAGACATTTTACTGCTTCCCCCCGCCGCCCAGAAAGCTATTTCAAGTTGCAAGTCGCAGAGAAGCGATTCATTTTAGTCATTCAATCAAATACGCATTATCTCACGGTGCCCAAACAAACATTCATCATTGGGCATAATCTCGACAGGTAATCTCCTCTCCCGCCTCGAACTTGCCTGCGAAAGAGATAAATAAATATATTTACAGCGCCTGTTCGGGAGAGAGAAGGCATTCTTGCAAAATGATGTCATTAGTGCTGAACGATGGCGCCCGCTGCTCCTTTTTTGCCGTTGAAAAACCAAGTCAGTGCGTTCAATAGGCCGTAGCTCAAGATCAAAATCAATAATAATATTCTTGGGCGAGTGAGCCTAATGGTTGGAGAATCCCATCAGCGACCAGACGCCTTTAGGCCGCCAGTGCTATTGTGTGCTGCAGCTAAGAGAATCACTTAATGCTTGCGAGGGTTTTCTGACGCGCACAAAGATCCGCACAAACGCACCTGCATCTAAAAACCAGCTGCTGGTTTTGATATCAACCAGGGAATCGGATTAGAAATGGATCCACATATCACCGCCACATTTGTCTGGTTTCCAACCAGATTGAACTACTGTAATCCCTAATGATGACAGTCGAGACATGCCGGACGCTCAGGGACGGTTTGAATCATGACGGACGCGTCTCTCCTGGATTTTCTCCCGTCTGAATCCCAGTCATGACGCCAGCTAATGGGAAATTAAAACGCTCAATATTAATGTAGCCTGATGACACGAGACCACAGAATTTGAATTGCATAGAACGGACATCCCCATTCAAATCAACGTTCCATCTGAAGGAGGCTACTTATGGATCGTTGGACCGGTTTGGGTTTAATCGCTTTATATTACTGCTGGTAAGCCGTCACATTGTATTACTTAAACCAGTGGTTCTCCACCCTGGTCTTCCAGTCCCACAGCCCTGCTGGTTTCCTATTTGACCTGGTAGTTAGGTTCACCAGGTGACCCAGGCCTCATTCGGCCCCTGATTACACCGGGTGACTGTCATGAACTAGCCGGTAAATGCCATAGGCGCCATTTTATGGTGTACTAGTCAAATGACCACAGCAAACAGCGGGATGTCCGTTCTGTCCATTCAAGGTCTGTGCATGAGACACTAACGCCTATTTAAAGCGACACCAGGCAACCTAATGCGTTGGCGGCCCAGAAATCATGTAAGGTGACACACAGCACATTAATGTCTATGATGCTTTAATACCAAAGTGACAAACAAGTATGTTAGTATGTTCTCTCTCTCTCTCTCTCTCTCTCTCTCTCTCTCTCTCTCTCTCTCTCTCTCTCACACACA
>OMOT01043409.1:0-10869 GCA_900312575.1 Acanthochaenus luetkenii | reverse complement strand
CCAGGCAGTTGAGAGCCGGTCTCTCCCCGAGGAGGAGACACCTCGCTGGGCCTCTCACCACAGCAGTCAGCGTGACTGCACCTGGACCTGGTGGTGGTCAGATAAAGACATTAGATGATCAAGACCAAATGACGCACAGCAAGATTGTCAGTGGTAACGTGTAAAAATCAACACGATACCAGTGTCTACAGAAGTCCATCAGAGTTAATGTAACACTTTCAGATAGTTTTGAACAGCCGCCTCAGAGCCATATCCGCTCTATGAGTGGACCAACAACTCTCCAACCTCCAATCAACACTTCTGTGTACAAACTGGAAGTCGTCAGACATCTGTGGAATGCGTTTTAATCCGTTTGATCTCAGGTCATATGAATGAAATGGCTAAAAGGAAAATGGAAGCCTTGCCATTGAATTAAATGTGTTCGATTTGAATAATAGCCTGTTTGATGCTAGTTTATGCTGTATGTTGTCTGTGTTCCCACTGGTGCCACCCAAGCTACAACATGTATGAACTCATGGTGCCGTAAGGTGCTTTGGATAAAACATTACATTACTTAGCAGACGCTTTTATCCAAAGCGACTTACACATCATCATACCGTTGGCGGAGGCAGCCATGCAAGGCGCCAATCTGCTCAACGGGAGCAATTTGGGGTTAGGTGTCTTGCTCAAGGACACTACAACAGATTTTTTTCCCCCCAGGAGACGCTGGACTCGAACCTTCAACCTTGCGGTTGCTGGGCGGGAACTCTACCTCCTGAACTACTGCCACCCCTATAAAAGTGTCCAGTGCCCACCTATCTCAGCTCCCTCTTGGTATTTCCAGTCCACGGTGCAGCCAACCTCGGCGAACACCGCTGTGAAGAAGGGGCTTCCTGCCAGCACGCTGCGCGGGGTTTTGCAGAGCAACCTTGCCTCGACCTCTTGCGACCCCACACAAACTCCCGCTGGGTCAAAGTTTGGGGTGTCCTCTGCCAGCCACTCCTGTGCCAGCCGGGTCAGAATGTGGGGTGGGATCGAGTGTGCTGCTATATACTTGGGCGGAGTCATCTTCAAACCTGTATAGAAGGAAGTAAAGGTTTTCTGTCAAAAATTGTAACTGGTAAGTTTCAGATGAAGTGATGGCTGATAGTGAAGTCAAAAACCTTCCACGGTGCAACCTCAGCTTCTACTAAGTTGCTACAGTTTGACGACTAAAATACCAAGACATGGCTTTGTAGATCCCTTTTTTATAAACTTTGATGGTAGATTAGCACGGGTGCAGCTGGAGTACCAATTGTAGGATTGAATAAGCAGTTATAAAACAGTGAGAGACTGATTGCATCCTCGAGTGGAAGCTACACAACTATCGTAAGGGTTATTTGTTTTAGAGCTTATTTAGCATCATAGAAAGAAACAAGAATCTTAAAGGAATAGCTTCATACAGATGAGATTTGTTTTCTATAGAGAAGAGGCTTCACTTTCTCAGCGTTTCCCAACGTCCTATTACCAAATTCCCTTTTTAAAATAAATGTAATGTCCAAGTAATACATTTAAACAATACATATATGAAAAGTTGTACATGAATCCCTGTTTGGACACTATTCTGATCCCCTCTGGAATATGCCTCACTCTCGTCCTTCCCCCTGTCTGACATGTGCACATGAAACATACAGCTGGAATAACCTGCTTCTGTTGAAGAAGTCACCGCTGTGTGGGCTACAACAAGTATGATTTGGGACTATTCTAACCAGAGTATATTCTAACAAGAGTAGACTAATGTATGGTTAATCGTTCTGAAATGAAAAGATGGTAATATATACCTAAATGGAACAGACCAAATAACTGCAATGAGCTATATTTACTTACTTCGTTATGGCTCCCCTTTTCCCTTTGGTCACTGACTGAGCGGTAGCAACCCGCCTATAGATCCACCAGAATAACGCTAACAGAGGTGGAATTTGACCTTGTGTCCATGTTGGAATGTTTACAAGCTGTTAGTGGGCCTAACATTGATGGTTTCACCCAGGCTGATTTACAGGTCAGTGTACATCTTTGCAAAACATCATGTAAGATAATTTCAAGGTTTTAAGACCAACAAACTTCTGGCCTGCGAGGCTACAAACGTAAGCTACCCCCTTATGGTACGTTTTCACTCATATAAAACCTCCTGGGTTTTCACAGGTTCTGTCTTTTCATTCACTCACATTAATTTGTCGACGTAATCGGCCGTGCAATGCATCCTGGTAGCGCTGCGGCGAGTTTCGAGAGACTGCGCACGTTGGCTGCTCCACGTTTGCATAAACTCCCGATCCTCCTGAACACGTTTTTAAACTAGATGTTGTAGATCTAAAATGAATCAAGATTCAGCAACTGCATGGCCTATTTCTTGCGTCAAATATGTTCAGAAACAGATTTGGGTGGACTAAGAGAATGTTTCCGAACATCTTTGGAATGACCTCTGTAAAACAAACCAGTCTAAACAGGTTTGTTTTTTTAAACACGTGAAAGCATTTTAATGGGAAAAGTTAGTCTAGGGACAGGTTTTAATTTAACTAACAGTGGTGCTATTTATTTACTTGTTTTTTTACACTATTAAATGCCTTAAAATATGCTGATTCTTATTTTATCCTAGTCTTATTCATCATTAATAGTTTGTTTATTTTCCACTGTTTGTCTTGTCTTTGAACTTTGTACTATACGAGCACCACATTGGAAATACGTGTTTTATTATACTTTATGTGTTATCCTCGGTGCTTATTGATATATTGTATGTTATTTACATCTAAACCAAGACCAGCCCAACGAGTGGTGCGTTTGACCGATCAGGGGCAGCCTTCGGTTCATGGCTGATGAAAGTAACCAGGCCGCAAACCGTCCTGTGTTAATACACAGCTACAGTTCGTCCAAACCCAAGAAGACGTCACATGGGGTTTTGATATTTGGGAGGAATGTGTGTATATGTTTCACGGAAGGAGATCACTTGTCAATCATCTATCAGGACACGAAATGTACCCTTTTCCCGACTTGGTTTGATATCACCCTCTAAACGTGTTAAAATACTTTTTTGACATTCGCCTAGTGAGTGAAAACACTGTGCCGGATCTACCTCTACCTTCAGAAGGTGCGCGGATCACTGCGCTCAATAAGCGGAAGGGTACATGTGTGTTCAGCGGTTATAGTTACAACGGTCTAACTTCGCCAAAAGCAACTTCTCTCGTTTAAAAAACAAACAAATTAGATGTGTACTTCAAATAGTGTAAATAAGACAGCTTCTGCGTTGCAATAAGGTGCATTTCTTCACTTAGGAGGTAGGCTACTGGCTCCTATATGCTTCAAGTCTTTATGCTAAGCTAGTATGTTATGCTAACATGGAACGCCAGTGAACGCAGTTGAAAATGATATGGGACATCTCGTCTCTAGTCTGGATAAGTCCGAAAATGTATATTTCACAGAATGTTGGTGTATTCCATTAAAACGACAACATGCAGCTCTTTACATTAAAACAACAATAAATAAACGGTATATATTTTACACTATCAGTCTTTGTGACCCTCTTTGTCCCTATGGGCGCGGCAGGCGGTGAAGTGGGTTGGAGGACAACAATGGTGGCAAGCAGTAACCACAAATAGAGCCATTAAAAAACATGGTGAACGTCAGCATTGCTTTTTGTATTGCAGATTGCCTGCTTTTGTTGTTCAGCTCATCAAGATGGGTGACGTGTTGAGTGGGAACTTGCCCAAGGCAAAAAGTTGCATATTGTAGCTTTAACAAAATAAGTCACACGTGGCTTGCACTTATCATCTCATGTTCTAGGCCCACATGTGAAAAATTCACATGTGAAGACGAGTCAAAACCGGTTGGACAGTGACGTCACACCGGTCTGCGCATTCCTGCGCGGTCTGGACGACCTCGAACACTACCTAGTTCACACACACAGAGCGAGAACCAGGAAGTGAAAGTATACACATGGAGGGTGTGTCTTTTCCTTCCAATAGATCTTTTATTTTAATAAACAACAACAGAGTCCTCCTCGGATAAAGAATGGGGGACTCTGCGAAGGTTAAACGTCGGGAACAGCTGAAGCGCTGGGCCGGTTCATGCACCGACAGAGAGCCCGCTGTGCCGAGACGGAGGTGGCGGGGCGATGCCGACGATTGTAGGGAGTCGGAGGCCGTAAACAACGACCAGCCAAGGGACCAATCCGTCGACGGACATGGGAACGAAGCAACCGCCGCGGACACCCTTGGGCCAGACAGTCGCCCTCCCAAACGAAGGTGATAAAAACGTCTCCTGTCAAATATGTACAAACAAACAGCTAGCTAACACCCAGCTAGCTTAGTTTGCACATCGGAAGCTATGACGAGGAACGTTGTCCGTAGCTTTATAGCCGCTTGCCCACCTACGCTGCTTGTGTATATATGAAAAACCATGGTGTTTGTCTCCCAAATTGGCAAACGTAACGTTAGTTAACCAGTGAAGTCAGCTAAGCTGCCCTTGTCCTCTGTTTTAGGAGAAGGGTGAGGTTTGACAGGGCTGCAGAGTTCCTGGCTGCCTGTGCCAGCGAGGACACAGAGGAGGCCCAGGAGATGCTGAAGGAGGCGAGAGAGACCTATAGGAGGAATGGGGAGGATGTGACACAGATTATCAACTGTGCCAACGCCGACGGGATCACTGCTCTTCATCAGGTAAAGGCTGTTCACCATGTTTGTGGCATGATCAGTGAGAAATCGTTTTGTCGCCTCATTGATATGTTTTTCTCCCCCTCCACATAGGCCTGTATAGATGACAGCATGGAGATGGTGTCCTTTCTTTTGGAGCAAGGTGCCAATGTGAACCAGGTTGACAGTGAGGGATGGACACCACTACATGTAGCTGCCTCCTGTGGCCACCTGGACATTGCAGAGTGTGTAGCATATCTCTAAGTCAGGAGAATACAACAGTGTAATGGGGTACTCCACTGTGGGGCCGTGAATATGCAGCGTGGGTGCCAGAGTCTTCAACAATACTAACATTGTTGCCGCGCTTAGCAAGACCACAAGTCAGCTAAAGCATGAATAGGCTGGCACACAGCCACACACACACACATGCAGCTGAAAATATTTTAGAATGTATGCACCTTTCTTCTTTATTTGGTTTCTTGTTCCTTGTCTGTGGGTAATTTAAATGCCTTTTGGCCTCTTTTCTGGCTCCAAACTTGAACTTAGGCACCCCCAATACAGATAATCTAACATGGTAGGTGTTCTCCGGTGAACATATGTTGTCCTTGTCTAGACTTTAACAGTGTTGGAGTAAATGGTTTCTCAGACTGCCCGTCTTTGGTGTGTTAGTTTCCTTCTGCTGCAGGGTGCGTCTCTTTCTGCTGTGAACTGTGACGGTGACGTTCCTCTTGACATCGCTGAAGACGAGGCCACTGAGTCCCTTCTTCAGGAATACACACGGAGACAGGGTGAGTGCTGTTCTTTAAGAAACAAACACTCACAAAACATGTGTGTGTTTAGTCTGGCACAAAACACGTTTTTGTTTATTTATAACACACAATATACTATGTTAACAACACAAATTGACACAATATTGGTATTTAAATGTGTTGTGTTGAAAAGTAACATATCTGTTATCCCAAACTAGACACACAGATGTGTTGAAAATAAGCTTTTTAATAGTGCAGACCCAGTAGGCGATTTGGAAGTGTCACAGACTTCCCTGTAAAGACATTGAGGAACAGAGAATGGAAAGTAACTTCCCCTTTCTGTATGATTCATGCAAAGCCCAACAGTGTGTGCCTCATATCCATGCCACTTATCTGAAAAGCTTTACTATTTTACATTACATTACGGCATTTAGCAGACGCTTTTATCCAAAGCGACTTACATACCATCATATGTATATATATATATATACATACTACATCATCATATACATACTACATCATAAACTGTGTCATACATACATCATATAGTAACTATATCATATACATACTACTTTTTCTGTTTGTGTCCAGACGTAGACCTGGAAGCAGCCAAGCGGCTGGAGGAGGAGCAGATCATGAAAGACGCCCGGACCTGGCTGACTGAGGGCCCGCCTATGGACATACGCCACCCCAGGACCGGGGCCACCCCGTTGCATGTGGCTGCGGCCAAGGGCTACCTGGAGGCCATCAGGTGTGTATCTCTGACTTTCTTCATATTTGATATGTGTTATATTTGAGTCTGAAAATGCTTCTTTATTTTGTGTTGCGTGTTAATGTGAAGGTGTCTATTATTGGACAGGTAGAGGCTAAACATCCGTAATTGGAAATGTCCTTGTCTGGCATGTTTGTTTCCCGATTCCTGCAAAATATGGACAACGAGCCAGTCACAGATTTACCAATGTGTATGCCAATTTTGGTAACAATGCACACATATTTCAGAGTAAGTCAATTTGATCTCTTCTTACTCAAAGTGGACAGGGGCATCTGCCCAAGCTAGCGCTGGACGAGCAATTTACAGATGTGGTTACGTTTGTTACCCAATTCCTAAGCCGGGTATCAGTGGGCAGTGCTATAGCCCAGATTCATCTTGTCAACAAATAGCTGTGGCAAAAGGGGAAGGGCATTGCTGTCATCACGGTATGGGCCAGGAAAAGGCCAAAATAATGACTGACATTAAGCATTAGCCACGACAAGGTTTGGCTGCATGTCTGATAACAGGCCTAGGGGTTTGGCTTAGAGGTTTTATGCATGGTTTTCGAACTACTATGACATTGTTAGCCAGTGGTTTGTTTGTGGTTATACTGATGAATTGAATTGAACGGCTGAAATATGAGCTAGCAAAATTATGTCCGATATTGTCTCTTTGCAACCCCTGCTACACTGCTGTTGTCACCTTGCTGTTGTGTTGTGCAGGCTGCTGTGTCAGTGTGGGCTGGATGTGTCGGCCATGGACTGTGACGGCTGGACGCCTCTCCACGCTGCAGCGCACTGGGGCCAGGGGGACGCCTGTCGCATACTGGCTGAACAGCTGTGCAACATGGAGGCCCGCAGCAATGGGGTGAGGCAGACAGAAAGATTAATCTTTTTTTTTTTTACAGCCTGAAGATGTTTTGCCTATGCTTTGATTGACAGGAAGACCAGTCATCACGACATTTAAACAGAACTCGGAATGTCATTTTATAGAGAAGATTTTACAGATGTCACATAGACTTGCAGTTTGTTTTGACAAATTGTTTGTCTTTATTTTTAAATGGACATTGCAGGGTCAGACGCCGTTTGATGTAGCTGATGAAAGCGTTGAGGCACTTCTGGAGGAGTTGTCACAGAAACAAGCCAACGTGAGATTGTCTTTTTGTTTTGACAAGTGAAAAGCTTTTATCTTCACCTGCCATTATTTTGCTGTGCTTTGTGTGACGTAGAAGTTCAGTTATCCTGTGTCTCAATCACTGATAACCGTGTCTTTCTGCAGTGGCGCAATGAACAGTCCATATTGGACAGACAAAACCAGCCAGGCTCCACTGCTGCAAATGGCCAAAACAAACGTCGCAGGTCAGTGCCTATCTGTGATCTAGCCTGTTAGGCACATTCTTCCCATTTATACAGAGTTTTTATTTGTCCCTTCCTGTGTACACCTACTCTAATATCCAGATGGGTTGCCCCTCCATATATCATTTTTAATGAACAGATTGTGATGCACCTTCTTGGGCAATATGGTAGGGCAATGTACCTGGCAACAGGAATTAAAGTCAGACACATGGCAAAATATATAAGTGGCGACAAATGCAACAATCAATGCAGGAGTGTTGAAACTTCTCCTTGGGAAATGTTGCTCTAAAAAGTACCTTAATGTGGTGATCATCTGTCTCCATCTTATGCATTCCAGGAGCTCGGTATGCAGGATGAGCAGTAAAGACAAAATGAATGTGCAGGACCAGTCTAAAGAAAGGGGCGTGTCCGGAGGCCTGGAGCTGAGTGAGGAGAGAGAGAGCAGCCCTGGTAAACCAGTCTTGTGTTTAAAAGTTGACCACCAATAATACATTATTTCCAAATGCATTTGATTGTGCTGATTCTAAAAGAATGCTGGTTCTTGTTTTTCCCAGAAAGCCCCACTGTGTCCAGTCCAGACAGTGAGAGCGTGACCACATCCACAGTCAGCCCTGCTGATAAGGTAAGATTCAGGCAGCACGAACAAGTGAGGTAGCTGTAGGAACACGTGCACTAATAGTTTCCACCTTTAACGCGACAACAGACAATGTTTGGATTGGGCTTGTGTCTTCATCAGGTAATCAATCCAACATGGAGTGAAACTGTGTTTGTTAATTTGCGACATGAAATAGTGAAAGTCACTTTCTTTTCAATATCCAGGGAGATGGATCACTAAACCAGGGTCAAAAAGTATTTCCAAATTGTTTGTTTTAACCAGCTCAGTGTACAACATGCATGTGGTTTGCTACACAGGATAATATAAGTTGTAGAAAGTTTAGACAATCACAGGAAAGTATTTGACAACCAATTTAGTATACTTTTGACTGACACTAGCTGAATTGTCCTGATGCGGTAAACCCCATCTATTTGTTACTCCAAACAGACTCCAAATAGACAAATTTCAACAGTACTGACATTACTGACTATGCTTCCCTGTTGGGATGATTGATCACTTTTTAATTGACCTAGGTTTGATTACAGTTAAGCATGTGTTACAACTTACAGTTAAGCTAGTGCCCCTTTTCTTGTCTCTTATGTGGTCCAGACTCCAGATGAGGAGGAGAAGGAGCAGGACAGGGCTAACCGCACAGCGCGAGTCCAACCCACTCCTCAGAAGAGGGACGCCATGGCTGAGAGCCCCAACACCCCCAACGACAGACGCAAGTAAGAAACAACATACCGGGTTTGAGCAGGAACATAAAAAAGCATTACAAATAAATGTGTCAAAAAAACCTGAACTCCTGAGATATTCACCTCATATCCATTCCTAGTCTAGTATTTCCCTACTGTGAGTATGCTGTTGGGGAAAGCTGTACTTTAACAGAACATAGGTGTGTTAAAGGATACCTTGACATTTTTCTTTTATACAATATATCATTGTCAAATTAATTATGATACATTGGTGTCATTACCTAAACAAATTAGACCATAGTCGAGATGTTTGGTAGCCTCTGTCTCACACCAGTGATGTTCCAAGTGCTAGTGTTTCTCAAAATTAAGACCACATTTCCCATTAATCCCATTTATTCTTTTTGTAAAGAGGATCTTTCTCTTTCCCTTTAGTGAAGAGGTTTAACGTGTTCGAAGTGATTTTTCCATTGGCTTTTCACTCATTCCACTGTCTGCCATTGTGAGAAACTTTAGCTTCGTTTGTGATGGAAGAACTTCCTATTTTGTGCCATAAAGCAAGACAGCAGATTTCTCATTAAATCCACACTAAATGTAGTTTAGAGGCTGCCAATCTTTTCTACGATGGCCTGATTTGTAATTATACAAATGTCTCAAAAATAATGTGGTAATGATTTATTAATTGAATTACTTTTAGGGTAGCTGAAGGACAAATGCAGATTCGTCTCCCTATAATGTGACAAGTGCCTGATAAAATAAAAACAACGCAACTAAACTCCAAAACGACGAGCTATGCCGAGTTATCCCTTTAGATGATGTGGACCGGAGTTCTCATGGCTAGTATTTGATTTATGGATGTGTATCCCTTCAGGTTCCAGGCTCCAGTCAGAGACGAGGAGTCCGAGTCTCAGAGGAAAGCTCGCTCTCGCCTAATGCGCCAGTCTCGCCGCTCCACACAGGTACTGGTTACTGAGGAACTCTGAATTAAATGCATCTTCGAAACTGGATTTACAGTCTACATACTGCATCCATTTGCCATTAGTCACATACTGTGTTTTGTAGTAAGATTTTGGTGGCTTGTCCCCTGTGAACCTGTTTACAACAGTAGCTTATTTTTCTTCTAATTCACAATTGAATGTTCCTGACAGAGCTGAGAGCTTACATTTGAAAACGTTTCGCAAAAGAGAGTTGGGCTGCAAACAGGTTTTCAATAGTCTCATAGCAAAAGCAAGAGCCACTATCAGCGCTCTCCGCAAGAA
The DNA here is from genome assembly GCA_900312575.1 of Acanthochaenus luetkenii. Classification (NCBI taxonomy): domain Eukaryota; kingdom Metazoa; phylum Chordata; class Actinopteri; order Beryciformes; family Stephanoberycidae; genus Acanthochaenus; species Acanthochaenus luetkenii. The sequence continues at coordinate 831 of OMOT01043409.1, read as the reverse complement.
AGTGTTAAGCGCTGAGCCATGAAAGATGCCCAGTGGACACAAGGCCTATGAGCGGTTGTGTTTTTCGCTTTGTCTCGACAGGGAGTGACTCTTACAGACCTGAAAGAGGCAGAGAAGAGTCAGAGTAAAGCTGCCGATCCACCACCTCGCAGCATCCAGCCTGTCAGCCCTATCGTCACTCTCACGCCTGCTGAGAGGGGTGAGTGAGGTTGAAATGTTACAAAATAAATTGCTCCCAGTCACAGAGACTTGTGGATTCAAACATTCACTAACCATTTGCTCAGTTTTACCAGCTGAATAGATTTTTGAAATAGAGAGAAACGTCTAAACCAGGGGTCTCAAACTCAACTTACATGGGGGCCGCTGGAGGTAGAGTCTGGGTGAGGCTGGGCCGCATCAAGAATTCCACAAAAAAAGGGTTTCAAGTATTCCCAAAAAAATACAACTGATCCAATCTTCTCAATCTTTACTAATAACAAGTCAGAACATGCAGAACATGAACGGTTCTTCAGAACATAGGCTTCTCTTACTTCCTCCTACTCCTTGCTGCCAGAGACTTGGCAGCGCTTCCTCTCACACAGCTGAGCCACATTTGGCTTGAGGGAGGAAGCAACCGAGACCCTCAGTATGGCTTTAAGATGCTCATCTTTAAGTTTGGACCTGAACTTTGACTTATTAAAGTTCATTGTGGAGAAGAGCTTTTCACACAGATAGGTGCTGCCAAAAAGGCACATGATCCGCTTGAACATCCTTGAAAGCTCAGGTAGGGATGGGTATCGTTAGGATTTTATTGATACTACTAATCTTATTGATACTGCTTATCGGTTCGGT
>OMOT01043403.1:0-11531 GCA_900312575.1 Acanthochaenus luetkenii | reverse complement strand
TGCCAAAACGTCCCCGCTCACCCGCAGCTCACGGGTAAGTTATAGGTTTTACGGTGATGTTCTTTTGGGACAGCAATGTCAGGAATTGTTGGAGAAAGTTGTTAATATAGTTGCTTTAAAAAGGTTAGTTAAAAAGCAGAATTTCCTCTTGTGAGGCGCAGTCTGTCTACTGCTGTCCTATTTGACAGAGTGATATTTAGTTACATAACAGTGATGCCTGCTCTCCCCCTCCAAAGACACCAGCCAAAGCATCGCCTGCCAAACCAGCATCTGCTAGCCAACGCAAGAGAATTGTAGAGGAGGAGGACAGTGAGGAGGAAGAGGAGGAGGAGGAGGATGACAGTGAGGAGGAGAGTGAAGAGGAAGAACCACAGACCAAGAAATCCAAGATGGCTGCAGCAGCCGGTAACCGTGGGAAAGTTTTGGAGAAGGCCCCACCTCCCAAACGTGGCAAGTTGGCAGAGGTATGAACACACGATAGTTAAAAATTGAGAGTGGACTGTCCATGGCATGAAGTATTTTGTCTTTATTGAGACAGTAGAAAGGTTCAGAGCTATACAGAGAAGGGGACATACAATAGGAGGTTCTGGTTGAATTAAATCAGTGGGGAGGTTTTAATGTTGTTCCAAATGTGTTCCAAATACTGCGCCATCACAAACGGTATACGTAGTAACTCACATTTGTAAGCCCGCAGCTTCTTACTGATTCAGGTTCTGCTTCGTTGCTATTTGACCGTAAAATATTACAATGCACACATGTACAGATGCAAGACAATAAACTAGGTGCATAAAAATGGCAGTTTGGTTTTATTACCAACTGCGAACCATCCAAATGTTAACCATGATCTTGTGAATAAGTCTAGATGTGGAATGGGCTGTAAGGGCTTAATAGGGCTTAATAACCTGAAATCCAGGCAGCCGCCATCTTTATGGGCCTTTATCACTAGTTATAACTGCTTTGGATGAAAAGATGGCTACAGATAAATGGCCAGAGGTTTCTTTAAGTAGGTTACTGCAGCTCCAATCAGAGCTCCTCTCTGCTGTTGACCTTGCAGGTTGCCACACCCCCCCAGCCTGAGAAGAAAGAGGTAACTACTCCTGCTACACGGCAGCCCCCCACCACTCCCACATCTGTTCCCAAAGCCACCCCCACACAACAGCTTGGGGCTAATGCCAAGGTAGATTTACCCAGTCCCTCTCTACTAACTTAAAATGAGCTGAGCTGCATCTGCTCACACAACTTCTGAAGATTGAGTTTTATCTCTTTAAAAAAAAATCTGATCTGGGTGTACTGTTTTCCACAGTGACAGTATCTCTCAGTCTCTTTTAGCTATCCTCTCTCTGAAGTATTTGTCCTTTAACAACTCCTTGTACAAAGCATGTCCCTCTCACCCAGCTATTAGAGATCACACTAGGGCCTTTCATCTCTTTTATTCACTGGGACAGAAACCATTTCTGTTTTTCTCGCTATTTCTATCATTTCAGTGACAGGAATATTACGTTTCTCTGGCTGTGGTGGTGTTGATGGTTCTGTTGTGTTTGCAGGCATCTGAGAAGGCTCCAGAGCAGGAACCAGACAACGACACTAAGAATGCTCAGAAAGGTGAGACAGAGGACAGGTAGCTTCACTAACCAGTCAAAACGCCATGAGGAGGAATTTGAGCATTGTTTTCCCCTTCCTGGCAGATAAGGGTCTGCTGGTTGAGGTACGTGTGAATAAGGAGTGGTACACAGGCAAAGTTATTGCTGTGGAGGCCAATAAGCAGAATGTTCGCTGGAAAGTGAAGTTTGACTACGTACCCAGATCCACCCCCAAAGACCGCTGGTAAGGTCCTGTGTATGTGTATATGTGTACTTGGTGTTTGTGCACTCAGCACATTTTGCCATCATGCTAGATTGTTTGTTTATTTCCCTTATTTGTGTGTGTCTCTGTATGTAAAGGGTGTTCAAGGGTAGTGATGATGTACGGTTGATGCGGCCACCATCTCCGATCACTCAGACCCCTGACACCCAGCAGGAGACTGAGAAAGGACCAGCCCCCATGGAACCAGACACTACTCAACCAGGAACTAGTCGAGAGGTGACTGACAGCCTGGTCACCATGATGAGGTACTGGTTACATTTCCTGCATTGTCACTGGTTACCAGTGTTGTTATGACAGATTTAGTAAATTATGATTGTCAGGGGAGGAATGGTAAATATTTTGTAAATTGAGGATGATTCTTCATTAAGATCTCACTGTATTATACAATACAATACAACATGGCCAGAAAGTTGTCTTTGGTCTCAAGTACAATATTCATACAATTACATAAAACAATCACACTGCCAAAAGCCTTTGTTGAGGTGGTGATTATGGTGTGTTTACTGTGCTCTTTATCTTTCCAGGACAATGCTGCGTTACTTCTTCCCTCCTGATTTTCGGATTCCAAAGGACGATGTCAACAGCATGACGGCTGAGGAGTTGGTGGCCTTTCCTTTGGTGAGACAGATCTTTGATGGTTTTATGGATTGGTCCTAAACTCTGTTTACCTAAAACTGATAGATGATAATGTTGTTTTGCATTTGAAGTCATCAAAAACCTAGAGAATGGGGCTCTGTATCTGCCTGTGAAACAGATTGTGTCCAACATTGAGATAATAGTTTTCAGATCTGTGTGCGTGTGTTTTTGTTTCCCCGTCCATAGTAATGAGTGTGTTTCTCCCTTCCATTTAGAAAGAGTATTTCCAGCAGTATGAATTGGGTCTCCAGTCATTGTGTAACTCATACCAGAGCAGAGCTGATGCCAGGGCCAAAGCTGTGGAGGAGAAGAGCAGCAATGCTGAGGTCAAACTGAAGGAGGCAGATGAGAAACTACAGAAATTACGAACCAATATTGTAGCGCTTCTGCAGAAAGTGCAAGAGGTAAATTTGTCTGCTTACTGTTTTAACTTCACATTAAAGCCACTAAACAGAAAGTATCGTAAGTGGGACAAAATATACTTAATCAGTTTGTCTTTCTAGCTAATGTTATGTTATTACTGTAAATAAGTGCTGGATGTAATTACTGTACAGTACATTTCATTGCATGTCTATTGCTTAAAAACATGATTTTTACACGCTTTCAGGACATTGACATAAACACAGATGACGAGCTAGACGCCTACATAGAAGACCTTCTCACCAAGGGCGATTAAAGAAGACGGAGAAGTCAACTAAATAAAAGATTGGGAAGATAATACAGACACATGCACATAAACAGACTGACTGAATGGCTTGGACTCTTCATTCTAGCCATGACTTGCTGACGGCTCCATAAAGACTCCTTAAGAATCCTTGGGTCTTGCTTCTGTTCTGGATGTACAGAGTTGGCTGTGGTTTATACTTGCATAGGCCCCTGAGCATATTTGAGGATATTCTCAATCCTTCCAAATTGTTGGATCAGATTATCATTTTAATTTTGATCTTTTTGTTTCTGTGTTTTAGTCAGCACCAGCATGCTCTTTGAGTTTGGGCAGGTTCTCTGGTGGTCCTACTTTTTGGCTTAGCCTTTTGGCCTGTGGTTTCCTTTTTAGTCCTTTTTATATACGTGCTTGTGTATGTTAATCTATGTTTAAGGCTTCTTATCCCGATTGACCTTTAACATAACTTGTGTAGGTTCAGTACTGTTTCTGCTCCCTTTGTCATCAACTAATGTGTTGACATGATCTGGAGATTAATGTAGATGGTTCGTTCCCATTTATTCCTCCTTTTGGTCCATCATCAGGTGAGAATTTATTTGACACACTAATAAGTAATTCAAGACCTGTTTAACTCGAAGGGTTGATTTCTCCACTCTGGCCTGTATTCAGACATTAAGTTTCCTTTTTGTGCACTAAAGGAAAACGCATTTCAGTGTTGCCCATTACCCTCCTACAGCCTACTGTTGGGTGGTATGTGACACCCTCAAGCAGGAACTACTTACTGGGTTTTATCAGTATGGTTCTTCCCTTAAATCCTTCCTACCATTGTGCTATGACTGTTTTCTGTTTATTTTTGGGACAAAAACATACTGGTTAAATGCAATAGTTAAGTGTTTATAATTATTCAGTGCCTGTGTTTCCTCCTTTGAAAATATTTTTATTATGTCATGGAAATGTTTTATTAAAAGGTGCATGTTTTCAGTCTTTTTGTTCTGATTGGAACAAATGATGCTGTATTTTGGACAAATATTTACATAGAACAATAAACCGGGTTCAATAGGCATGCATTTTTTGTGATTACTGTGTATCCATTAATTAATAATAATGGTTACTGCTCTTATTACCTTTGGCCCATTAGACATATATACTCTTAAGGGTTGAGTGTTTGTATGGAGGCTGTCTTGATAATACATACAAATGATTGAACGTATCATAGTGCGTTGAAATATTTGCTTTTTGGGCAGTCTGGTAAGAAGCGATTTTTGAAAAAACAATGAAGTTCTGAGAGACATTTATTTTGAAGGCGCAACTTTCAATCCGTGGAGAACGAAATCACGTCGGTCTAACGTAAAGTAGATCTTTCCTGTTATTCCTCTCGCATATACCTGACTGACTTGCAGGTGATTAACTGATATACTTATTGATGCAAACTGTCATATAGCTCAACAGCGCCTTGTAAGAGTGTTTGGGTAGCTGCTCGCCTTGGTAACGTTAGTCCGGTTCCTTAAATCAGATTACTCAACGTCTTATGTCAGAGTGAAAAAGACTAACAGTTCGTTTGACGTCAACATTTTCGCCAGTATTAGGCTATAACCCAAATAAGACGGATTACTTTCCCAAAGTGGGTTTTTATCTACGAGTAAGGAAAGAGCAACAAGGGAAACCGCTTGATGAACTTTGACCCACATTTGATGTCGCAACGGTTCTGTGCTTTCATATTAGGCTCGCCTATTACAGTTGGTTTTTAAATTCGTAGAAATGTAAAATATCAACCAAACTAAAATATTCACACCGGTATACAAACATACTCCGTAGTAACGCTACACAAATAACAGAAAAAGCAGAAACCCCAGAATGGTCCTAGCCCGGTAAAAGCACCTTTTACTTGTATATTACTCAGTAGTTACCAGTTTAATGCTATGAAGAGTTACCAGTTCCAGTTATTACTATGTAATTACTGGCCTGTAATTTAAAGGGTTACAAAATAATTTATTACAGCACTGATCAATCTCCCTCCCTCACACACACATATCAAAAAGTTTAATATTCTTCATTTGACAAAATGAAAAAGTAAGGATTGACTGATGGAAATCTTCTCTGGTTGAATCAGTTGAAGCTGCTCAAGATTACACTTTTATACACGGGGCCCATTTCCCCGACTGCCTAATACACAGCTGAACACTTGATCACAAGGCACTGCGTTGACTCACTTTGTCTCACCTGGGACTCCAGGTCTGGAGCCATGTCAGTGTGCTCAGCCCTCCTGAACCGCCCTGTAGCTGGAGGCTGCCACAGGGTGATGTGTGGGGTGCCGGGGCCGCTCAGACACGTCAGATCCGCCGCTGCAGTTGAGCCGGGCACAAGAAGATCTGATGAAGGCCACCTGTCGTGGGAGCCAGAGGGCCGTCCGGTGTTCTCCAGAGCCAGGATAGGGCCGTTCTTCCAAGACAGGCCCGTGCTGAAGAACCCCTTTCTAGAGGACGCCTTGCTGAGAGGATACCTGAGGAGACACCTGCCTCAGGAGGTGAGGAGGGAGCGCCGTGCTGCTTTCAGGTGCTGTCGGAAATGTACAAATGAGTTGAATACACATGAACGACCCAACATTGGGGTAATTACGAAAGCTGGGATCTTCTATGATACCCACGTTTCTGTGATGTTTAGGGGCGTAGTGCATGGAAGCCATATCAACAGCTGATGATAAAAGGGGTGAGCTGCTGATTGCCTGGTCCTAAACAGAGTCTTTGACTCCTTGACCCAAAGAGCTACAGCGGGATGGAAGGTCGTTAGGCTAATAGGCTTCTATCAGAATACCCAGCATGTGTGTGTGTGTGTGTGTGTGTGTCCTCACAGGCAGCCTTCTCAGACTTGTGTGCATTTGGAGAGCGGGTGGCAGGTGAGGTGGACGGGTGGGGTCGTGAGTGTGAGGCGACGCCTCCACGGTTGGTGCACTTTGACCCCTGGGGTCGCCGAGTGGACCACATCGTGACCTGCCCGGCCTGGAGACGCATGAAAGACCTATCAGCACAGGAAGGGCTAGTTGCCATTGGCTACGAGAAGCCGTTTGGCGAATGGAGGTTAGGAGACCCTAGCACTCCCCTACGTCACTTCAGCTTATATCTCATTTTTTTCAATAGTTTCTAACAGGACTAATCATTTCAAATGGGAAATGTCCCTTATTTTGATATCCAATTATTAGCGGACGAGGTTGAGACGCTGATGAACTGTGGTGTGTGTGCGTGTGTGTTCCAGCCGCGTGTACCAAATGAGTAAGCTGTACATCTACTCTCCCTCCTCTGGTCTCTACACCTGTCCTCTGGCCATGACCGACGGAGCTGCTAAAGTCATCCAGGTGTGTCCGGAAAAAAACCATAATCTGACTTCTTAAAAGTGATACCATCATTATCTGTGGCTGGAATCCAGCCCGTTTTTAAAATGGGTTTATCTGATGATCTACCGATCCCTCTGCAGCTCTGCAGCTCTGCAGCTCTGCAGCTCTGCAATCAGTGACGGTGACGAAAACAACGTTGATGTGAATTTCTTAGGGGTTTTCTCGCTGTGTATGTGTAGTCCCTAGGTGTGTCGTGGCCAGTAGATGAAGCCTACAGTCGTTTGACCACTCGTCGCCCTGAACGTTTCTGGACGTCTGGACAGTGGATGACTGAAAGAAGGGGAGGATCTGACGTGGGTCAGTAGTAACACTCGCCTACCTATTATGAACACCCTACAAAGCTCATGACAAAGATTTAGACGTCATAAAGAACAATTCTATCCATAAATACTATGAAATGATATACAATACTTTCGTCGTCGGTACGGGGGTTCAACTTTGAGGAAATCCTTCTTTGTTTCAATCCTCATCTTTTTGGCTTTGTAGTGCAGAACCACATCCAGGACTGCAATGCCTCATCGCTTTCCCCTCCCTGTCTTGCATCTCTTTAGCCAGTGGCACAGAGACGCTGGCTGTTCCCCAGGGAGACGGTTCATACAAACTACATGGCTTCAAGTGGTTCACCTCTGCTACAGACGCAGACATGACTCTCACACTGGCCAGAGTGCAGGACAGAGAGGGAGCAGCTACACCGGTACCGCTCAGACCTCAGCTCCTCCACTCTCTAATGATTGGTTGCGTGTTCCCCCCCCCTCAGTCATAGGGCATTGTCTGTGCGCACGTTTCCACTCCACAGGGCAGCAGGGGTTTGTCTCTGTTCTATGCGGAGGTGAGCCGAGACCAGGACGGCAAGCTGAAGGGTATAGAGGTTCAGAGACTGAAGGACAAGCTGGGCACCAGACAGATGCCCACTGCCGAGTTGCTGCTAGATGGCCTGCAAGCACATAGGGTCAGTTACATATCATCATTCAGCACAGTGATAATAAACGGTGGACGTTTTCTCCGGTTTATGTAGATAGTGTGTAGCAATACTGGTAGTAGCGATACAGTACACAAAACAAAGCACAATCAGGACACCGGATAGGCAGAATACTTGGGTGACATACAGAAAGAGACAGTAAATCACAAGGAAGCCACACTGGGTCAGGTACGACTCAGTTGTGTTCATTCTAAAGCTTCAGCGTTGGGAATAAGCGTAAAATTGTACGTGTAAAAGTCACATTGAAATGAAAAATGACCTTTTCATCTTGTTAGCCAATTCTCCACATCATGACATACACCTATTGAAGAATAAATGCCCCAAAAATGAACACCATTTAAATGTTGTATTTCTTTATACCAAAATCCCATTACTTTTACTTCCTGGAAAGTTGTATATTTTCAATGGTTACTTCATGCTGTACCAGTAGGCGTACCCCGTGTTCACCCCCTTTTCCTAAGACAGCATGGTTGCATCCCGGTGGCTGGAATGTATTTTTTGTGACAGCTCAAGGTTACGTGTAAAACATGTTTCAACTTTTGAACAGTCCCTCTCCACACTATGTCCCGCCCCCCAACTGTGAAATACGTCCAATTACGGAAGCAGTACCCCATTGAAATGGCTGTTTCTTGTGACTTAAACTTTCTGCTGAGAAAACTGCAGCCGATTTGTTTTGATAAAACTCATGTTCCTTCTCATCTTCGTTCCCATTCCCTCTGTACGTACAGCTCTCGGATGAAGGAAGAGGTGTGGCCTCCATAGCTAACATGCTGACTGTAACCAGGATCCACAACAGTGTCTCTGCAGCAGCAGCCATGAGAAGGCAGGATGTCTACACTGGCCATACTGCTACACTGTGCACGCTGTACTAGTTTGATCTGGCTGATTCATGTGTGTGTGTGTGTGTGTGTGTGTGTGTGTGTCTCACAGGGTGGTCCAGTTGGCCCGTGACTACGCCACTCGTCGCACTGCTTTTGGAAAGCCTCTTAAAGACCACCCACTCCATATGCAGACCCTTGCCAGGATGGAGGTAAGCTACTGGGCCCAAATTCCCTCAACAGATGCCCACAAACATAACACTCTAAAGGCCCATTCACATCTAGAACGATAACTATAAAGATAACTATAACTGTACAAATATTTAGATCCTTATACGTAAATGGAATGTCTGTGTTCCCACTACAACGATAACTATATAACTACAAAACGATAACTGTAACTACATTTTAGGTTTGATCTCTGAGCGATGTTTGGGGGATGCAGAGCCAACGTAAATGTAACGAATGTCTAATTCTAGGCATTCTAGCCAAAGTCTAATGAAATCATATTTTTCCCCATCATCCTCCGCCCCGGCAGGTGGAGACTCGTGGAGCCTTCCTGCTGGTGATGGATGTGTGTCGTCTGTTGGGCCGAGAGGAGACCGGCATGGCGACCCAGCTTGATTCACACCTCCTGCGCCTGCTCACACCGCTGGTCAAACTCTATACTGGGAAACAGGTGCACTGCTCATACAAACACACTCCCTAATGGTAAACTGTCACCTGGCTGCGGTGATAAGTGATTCTTCCCGGTCATCACACTTTGGGTTTTGTCTCAGGCGGTTGCTGTGGTGTCTGAGGGTTTGGAGAGCTTTGGTGGACAGGGCTACATCGAGGACACAGGGTTGCCTGGGATACTTCGTGACGCACAGGTGAGACGATACCGTAGATGTGAAAGACGAGATCCTATTTGTGTGACAAAAACGGGCCTTATTCCAGGGATGAGTTCTCATGCTAACCTTTCCCTCTGTCAGGTGTTGAGTATATGGGAAGGTACAACGAATGTTTTGTCTCTGGACGTGCTGCGCTGTGTGGCTCGCAGCTCAGGAATGGTTCTTGAGGCTTACTTCACCCATATCAAGGTCAGCGGTCTGGGAAAGATCCTCTCAAACATGTTCAGTGACTATAATGTTACGCTATTCGTGGCAGAGTTGCAAAGGAAAAGGTTGGGCACCTGTTTTTCTTCTCCTTGTAGTCCCTGCTGGCAGGTGCCTCCAGTGTTCCCTCATTGGCCCCAGCGGTGAAAGCAGTAGATGGCGCCCTCTCTGGACTGGGGGAGTTTGTACAAGAAGCAGCTACCAAACCACCCAGCTACCTAGAGCTGGCAGCTAGAGACCTGGCATACAGCCTGGCCCGCATCTACATGGGTAGCTACCGCCGTACACACACACACACATATACAAACCATTTTTTACAATTATTGTTAATATGATCGTGAACCTTGCATCTCCAAAATGTCAATTTTTACGAAGAACTTTAGTAAACTGCCTTGGTTTTTATCTTGACCACCGTGTGTATTTTCGTAGAAGTCGTAGAATTTTTCTCAACCTTCAACTGAATTTTAAACATGAACCAAAACCGGAGTTACGAGGTTTAATAGGACGATATGTAACTATATACACCTCTCTATCCCACTGTGTCGTGAACTACTTGTATGCCCATGTCAGGTGCCTTGCTCATGGACCATGCTTCGTGGGCCGGAGCCTCTCCATCTGATACTTACGCTGCTCTCAGGTAAACAAAGAGCAAAACCTCAACAGAAGTTGCATTGGTAGTCATCAAATCGGTTCTCGTTTGATTGGTGCCATGATCAAGCCCCAATGTTTTTGTGAATCTTGATGTCATCGCTATATCAGGTGGTGTGAACAGGACCTGTGTCCAGTGGGGACCAACGAGGCTAGAGGCCGGTACAATCCCAACACTCCACCACTGGATGCTGCGTTGGTGTACGACCAGCCGATCCGAGACTGGACGTCCAACGAAAGCTGAAAAATCTGTCGCTTGATCTGCTGTTGACGAGCCTTCAGTCTAACGCAGTCGGAGACCTAGTTATTGTATCAGAGCATTGTACATTTTATAGATGATACGGATCATATCTCTGTGAAAGATAATCCCCTCGCCAATAAGCCGTTAGAAGACTGTAACTGTAACTTGTGTTTCGTATGTGTTGTAATACGTACGGCCTGTCTCGTTCTCTCTTTGTGACGCATTGGTGAGTCTAAAGCATTTGTGTCAGCAATAAAAAAAATGGTGCTGAGATTCACCATTTTTGCAGTATTCTTCATTTTCATTGGTGGGGCTTGATGTGTGAAGTCCATAAATGATACAGGACTTATCACCGGGATCGTTCCTCCAGTCGTAGCTTCTGAAGCGAGAACAAAGCGGAGAAAGAGAAAAAGTGCACGAATGAACATGAGCACAGGTCAGGGTCCGTTTCGATGAATGATGCACGTGACTCAGGAAGGGGGGACTGGCCCCTTCCGGTGCTGTCGGAAATATAGTCATTTCAATAAGATCACACAACAGACGGCAACAAAGTGGTAAATACAACCCGGAGAGTCGGAGGTTCAGGCTCCTAAAGGCAAAGTGCAATAGAGAATCCCTTTGTCCCATGTACAGTAAATATGTTTAATTTGCACTCTTGTTTAATTTGCACTCTACAAAATATGCAGCTGTGCAGATTTGTGTTCTCTTCTAGCACAGCTATTGTATCTTAAACGACTTATTGTGTAACTACATTCAACGCTAATATTGACTATTTTTGCTTTCGGTGTTTCTTCATATGTTGAGGTGGATTCTGGTGGGTTTTGAAGATGCAGTGAATGTCGCTAGTCATGTTGTGGCTTTGTGAAGCGAGGATAACGCAACAGACGCACCGTGGTTTTTAAAACGCAGTCACGTGTTAAAATATGAAACTTCGTCACGGGTCATTACTACTTTATTCTACATTATTTCACTCATTTTAGGAACAGAACGACTGGCAAACGGGATTCAAAAATCCCGTTCGTTTTCGCTAATATTGAAAATCGGAGTTTACGAGGAGCACGTGAAGGCAGCACACGTCTCAGCAGGAAGGGAGGCGTGGTTTCGATGTAACGCCAGTACACTTCACGGTACGGAATGTGCTCGGACACCGGAACTGTTCGAGACGGACGTCATGGTAAAGAGGGCCAAAACAACACGGGT
>OMOT01043395.1:0-11713 GCA_900312575.1 Acanthochaenus luetkenii | reverse complement strand
CAAGTTGTTTCGCCCTCCGTTTGTGTGTGTGTGTGTGTGTGTGTGTGTGTGACTGTTTGTATTCCAGCCAGCTCCTGCCGAGGCTGCCCCCGCTGCTACTGTTAAATTAGAGGGACTCACTAAAACCAAGAGGATGAAGGTGAGATGGACCCAGCTGGGCTTGGTGTTCTTCCTGCTGCTGTCGCTGGTGATGACGGGATGCTTCCTCTGGCAGTACCGGCTGCCAAAGTTACTGCCAGGTAAGACCAGCGCCATCAGTGATAGCAGGCGATGCCCATCAGTGATAGCAGGCGATGCCCATCAGTGATAGCAGGCGATGCCCATCAGTGATAGCAGGCGATGCCTTGTAGCACGAGGTGCAAACAGAAAGGAATGATGTCAGAGGAAGGTAAAAAAAATACACAAATATTGCCACTGTCAGGTGAAAATGTCGAACAAAGAAAAACAGCCTTAACACTAATTTGACCACCCTGCAGATTATCCCATAGGACTTTGAGACCAAGATGTCCGAAACTGTTCTCAACCCATATTCGATAATATAATCTTATCAGCTGAGGTTAAAACAGGAATTTAACCAAAATTGGAGTTACGAGGTTTTCACTGGTCAACAGCGTTATGTTAGCTGAGTGTTGGAGTATTTATATTTTATCATTAGGACACAATTTAACTTTCTGTTGTCGCCTGAAATAATTCCAAATCTGGTTTCATTTTCCAAGAAAATGCAAAAGTATAAAACAGACTACTTTCCGAATGAGGTCAATCTCAGCGCCCCCTGCAGGTGAGGCCGTGAAATCCTATTACCGTGAATTGTTCTTGCAAGTGGCGCATGGATTCCACTTCTGAAGTCAGTCTGTCTCAGTGCAGTTTCACAGATCTTCCCTGCTGAAGTTATGTTTGAAACGTCGTATTCCAAAATGAGATATTCACAATTTGAAAAAAGCAACACTCTTGCCAAATGATTAATACCACAGAGTTAAAACAAGGAAACACGTCATCCAATACGAATGATGCAGGCTCCCCTTAAGCCAATCAGGAACATGATGCATCATCCCAAGTTTTGTCAAAAACCAGCGATGTCTGAAAAGTCACCTGAGGTTTCGAATGAGAAAGGAAAAGCCACCTTGAGCAACTGGATGACGAAATAATGAACTTTGATGATGTGTTTCTTTTTCAAAGTACATATACAATATTTTTGAATAAAACTAATTTGACCCAATTTCCCCACGATGATCATGAAAGTTTCATCTAACACAAAACGTGTATATAATATAATTCCAGATTCACCATCACCCTGTGGCAATCCTTGCGTCGTGATATTGTTTTCGATGCTCTGATTTAGATCTTTCAATAAGCGCTAATCCATCTTTTCATATTATAATATACACATTGTTCATCTACAGTAGCTCTGGAGAATGAAAAGGCAAATGGTGGCCTTGTGCCACAATGGAATGTATTGAAATATCCTCATCCAGAGTTCACAGTAGGGCCAGAGTGAGTATTTCTGGATCACTGAGCTGTATATTAGCACAGCCTATCAAATTGGATCCTTTGAGATCGACGGGGCTCATCAGGGAAGCAGAGGGAATGAATGGAGCCCTGAGCCAGTCGATTATGCCACATTGTGTTAGCCTTTTTGTCATGCCATCCATACATTATTCCGTCAAATATCAAGTGGCAACTGTACCCCAATGCTCCCTCTATCCTCTGTCTCTCTTGTTTTCTGCTTATCTCATTTTCCATCCGCTCTCAGACGAAGGGACGGGTCGCGACGTCAAATCAGAGAGGATGTGTCCCCGCTTCCCCGAGCCTCTCCCACTGGAGCATCCTATTCCCAGTTTGAAAGAGGCCCTGGAAAAGGTGAGCGCAGTCGCCTCAAAGCCGTACAGATTCAGATCTGTGGTCGTATTTCCGTCATGTCTAACAGAGTCAGGAGAGTAAAGATATACAGAAGCTGATGAGAAAGTGTGTCTCTATGTGAAAATACTCCATAAGAAAAATATTTAAAAACAATGAAAAAAAGGGAAAATTATTACTATTATTTTTTTGTTTGTTAAGAAGCAGCTGAAAAAATGTGTTTTGAATTCAAGGAATATGTCATTTTGAGCAAACTATTATATACAAATTGACCTATCCAGTCCAAATTCTCATGTTCACCTGTAGTGCCTCATCTTAATGTGATCAGTGCAAATCCTTTTCTGTGGGGGAAAATGTTCTTTCACCAGCAGAAACCAAGAAAGGTAATGAATCTCTCTTAATGTACACAGGAATACAAAAAGACAAAAGGCTGTGCTCATTTAAATAACACCTCTGTAGTAAAGGGGGACACCAGGGTCATCAGGCTGGGATCTTGTCATGTGGATCATCATGGACTTATTCCAAAGTGAGGGCAATCTGCTTCACACAAAACATCTATTGTGCAAATCTATTGGGCCACTACTGTATATATGTTGTCAATATCTCAAACACCCAAACCACCAAGGTTCATGTACGTTGATACTTTTATACTAAAAGATGCTGATTGTAATTCTACCAGACATGATAAGAAAAGAATCAAAGAATAGGATGTTTAAAAAAAAAAAGAAGCTTTTCACAGTTTTGCCTTGCCTGTAACTTTTAGTACTTTTTCTCCAGATGACGTTTCAACGAACAAACATCCTTGTTGAAAGAATCATCAAAACACCCACCTTATATTAGTATCTTTATCAGAGTAGACAGCTTTGAACTTCGATTGATAGTCAGGCTGTCTCCTAATTCTGCTTTCTAGGCATTATATTGGTTTGTTTGACCCAATGTTAACTTGACGAGCAACATTCAGAGGCTTAGTTGTAGACAATCCAGGGCGGATTATCCAGCCGTTTGGTTTGTGTCCATGATGTTCCCTATCTGGTGATGTGTGAGCATTGGATCGTGGAAAGACTCCTCGTGTTTGATGTCCCTTTTAATGATGTCTTTTTTGTATAAAGCACTCTGTTTGAAACGTGCTATATACAATAAAGATGTACTCACTTACTTACTTACTTACTTACTTACTTACTTCACAAAGCAGTTACAGTAGATGCCTGTGTGATCCATCCCTCTTTGTAAAGGCTCCTCTGCCTGAAATAGTCCCGTAAGCCTGCTTGTGCTTTAAAGTCACAGCTACAGTTCGTGGACAAAATGGCTTTTCTTTAGAGGAAGGATAAGCTGGTGATAGAATTCTGCATATAGACATTAACTGGCCAGTAACATAATATATACTGTATATATTGACTGACTGAGTACTGATGGAATGATGGCTTATTCATTTTAATATCACGCTTATTCACTTAATGTGATGGGGGTCGTTTTTCATAATGTGAGTGTTGTGAAGCCCTTTGAGACTGTAACTGTGATTAAGGGATATTCAAATAAACTTGGCTTGACTTGAAAAGTGTGACACCCACTATGACAGTACTATTGTTGATATAAAAAGTAAAGCTCTGTTGAATATTTTTGAAGTTATTACTTATCTGGCACTCTGAATTTACAAATGGTCACATTTTAGAGATGCAATCTGTGTTTTATTTGTATTTTTGTATATTAAGCAATCAAGTAAAAATCTTAAATGGACATAATATAACATTTTGGAGTGAAACTCTGTCCTCGTTCAGGTGGACGCGCTGCTTCGCCAGAGCATCAACCCCATCAGCCTTCCCTCTCTGTCAGCCATTGTGATCTTCAACGACACCGTCCTGTGGACTGGCAACTTTGGAAAAAGGAATGGGAGCGATCCTCTGTCACGCCCTCCCAACGAGTACACAATCTACAGGTACAGCAGTTCCGCACTGCGGCCTTTTGCAACGTCGTCATCGATGTTATTGTAAATACAAATGTCTTCTTCACTGGTCTGCTTGGGTAACGTAGCAAACTGCAAGGTCCTCGTTTTGTATTTTTCATTTTGGCAATATCTTCAATTCATTGACTTTTTGGAATCCTATTTCCTGTCTTTCAGAATTGCCAGCCTATCCAAGATCTTCCCGACGCTGATGCTGTACAGGCTGTGGGAGGATGGGAAGATCGGCTCCTTAGACGACCCTTTGGAGAAGTATGTGCAGAACTTCACCATCAAAAACCCACTGGGGAGGACGCGAGACTCCGAGCGGAAATACGTGACAGACGGCCTGATATTTCTGGACAGCGGCGAGGTTCAGATCCGCTCCTCCTCGGTCACCCTGCGCAGGATGGCCAGCCAGCTCTCAGGTAGCTTCACTGGATGCTATTGAGCCACTTAGTATCTTAAAGTTTAGCTACATTTGCAAAATAGCAGAAAGGCAACCAAAAAAAATAAAATAAACCTTTACATGTCCCACCTTGTCTGGTTTCATCATGGCGGTATCGAGGCTGAACTAGATAATCGATTTGTTCAAGGAACACTGAATTCGTCATTTCGTCTGGAATGCCGATACATTGCTGTTACCAGTGAAAGGGGATTAAACCAGCAGAGTGAACTGGTAAAAAGTGCAGAGCTGTCCCATTACTGAGCAGTGAGATGAAGAAGTAGCAATGTTTGAATCTAATGCATTCAGGCACAGTTCATCAGTTATGTTTGCTTTTCCTTTCTTTAACACGTTGAACTATGGGCCAATCACAGGCCTGCCCAGGAGACTCCGGGCCACCAATCTGCTTTGGAAAGGGAAAACACAAGCGGCAATCAATCTACTGCAAGACGACGTCCTAGTCGCAGACCCAGGCACCAGGTAAGATTTGTTCTGCTGTGCTGGATTAGATATTTCAAAATGTAAAATTTTACTGTGCAAATGTTTATATTTGTATTTTATTTATTTATTTAGTTGTAAAAAAAATGTATACACGCCTCCACTCGACATGTTTCACTTATTTGGTATAGTTTCAGTCTGTTGTAGATAGTTAGCCAATTTTGAACTCTGGTCTATGCAGAGTTCAGAGAAGTGTGTGTCTCACATTTTGCACATCAGTGAACTTGATATTTAAGATGCTTCCCATCTCTTGTTGTTCTCTTCTAGATGTCACTACAGCAACCTGGCCTTCTCGCTGCTGGCTCATGTGATGGCTGAGAGAGTGATCGGCATCGACTACCAGCGCTGGATCACAGACAACATCCTAGACCGGCTTGGGATGGAGGACACTGGGTTCGACATCACCCCCGGGCTCCAGAGCCAGATGGCAGTGGGGGTGTATTCCAGCGGACAGCCAGCCCCTCTCTATGACCTGGGCTGGTACCGGCCTTCGGGTCAGATGTTCTCCACAGCGGCGGACTTGGCCAAGCTAGCCATGATGCTGCTGGGCACCTATCACCGCAAGCTCCTGGAGCCCGACACCCTGAAGATCATGCTGACGCCGCTCTTCAGGTGCGATAAGCACTACTTTGCCAACCGCACCGGGACACCGTGGGAAGTGAACGAGCAGCTGGGGTATGAGGTGGTGCGTAAGGACGGAGATCTGGACGGCTACTCAGCCACCTTCTCCCTGGTGCCCAGACTGAAGCTCGGCCTGGTGGTGCTCATGGCCGGCAGCAGGTCCCAGAGCCAGGATGTGGTCGGCAAGACCTACGGCCACATCATCCCGGCCTTGGAGAGAGCCTTCAGGGAGGCCAAGAAGGTCCTCTTCGCTCCCCCGAAGCCAGATCCTTACATAGGGTTCTTCACCTACGGTAACATCACCTTCTACGAGATCAAAGCCGGACCGGACGGAGTTCTGATCATGCAGCAGTTTGGGCCTCAGATTGAGGAGCTGATCCCAGAGAAGTACAGGACAATTAAACTGGACTACCTGGTTGAGCGGGTGTTCAGGGTGGTGTTTGAAAAGGAGTACCCCTGTGTTTTACGGGTCAGCACCGCCTCCGTGTCCCTGGAGGCCCAAGATGGACAACTGTTTAACTTCTACATGTTCAACAAGCGGGGCGTGTCCCCTGGTTTTGATGCACCCGGACTGAATACATACAACGTGCTTAGAATAGCCCGTAGGCCCTCCTTCTCAAACTGAACTGCGGCCGGGTGCGGAGGTGTCCTTGGGACGTCTGTGGGATTCTAAAGAAAAAGGAGGATGCGTACATTGACAACCAAGTGGAGAATCAGGGGACATTTTGACAGAAATGAAGACCACAGGCAGGAAATGCATTACGTTTCCCCAGTTGTATAATGTCTGTTAAACATGGCATTGTGTATAATTGTCATTTATAGAAATCCTTCGTCATGCGGAACATTTGCTGAACCTATTCACGTTATTGTGACGCGGTGCTCGTGTTTTTCCTGCCTTCACTCACATTGTCTCGGGTCACTTCCGTCCGTTTGTATGAGAGAGAATGGAACAACAGCTCTCATCAACAAATTCCTCTACTGCCATCATTTACATAAACATTGACATATATTTTCAAGTCTTGGCCTATGATCGTAGTTCCACTAACTTATCAGCTCATACATATGTATTATACACCTTTGGTTTTTGTCACTAACTCTCTTTTTGTGGCCCCAGGTAAAACCGTGGCGTATTCATGCCAAACATCAATAAACGTGATTATTATTTTTTTAATAGTGTTGTTGCATCCCTTTAAGGATTTCTGATTCCAATGTCGACGATCAGACGTGTGGCTAAGATACCAAATATTTTGGCCGTCCAAAAGAGGCAGTTAAGGACAGAGAGGCCTGTGGGACTAGAAATGACAACACTCTAATCCCTGGAAACGGACTCCAATCCTAATCTCCAACCTCAATATGAAAAATATATATGAACTGGCATATGCAAGCGGACAACGTGTCGAATGTGTCGAAATCGAGGGAATATGAAAGATATGGTTCCTGTAAAAATAAAGCTCACGATGTGGAGGAAATATTGACGCCTAGTTATGCAATGCTGTGTTGTCGCAGCCCACCGATGGAAATATAATTATCATTCATGTGAGTGAGTGAAAATAGCAACATCAGGTCTACCTCCAATTTATTGATGTCGCTTTCACGTTGAGCACAATAGCCACAATCACAGTCATTCAGCCGTCATCATTGCGATCACAGTGAACAAGAGGTTAGCAATCAAACCATGAGCAGGACAGCTCACGGCGCAACAAGAGGCAATACAAGACTAGGAGCGGCTCGGAGACATGTCTGTCTTTACAATGTCCACAGAAACACAGAGAAACATGCACATGTTTGTCCAGCACTACATTCATTTCAAAATAAAAACAACAAACTACACCACTACACATCAAACACTGTCTCGGGTGTGTCGGTTGGGATCCCATCTACCATGCATCAGATCCACATAGTTTTGACGTCAGAAAACAACAACTTTATTAATTTTCTTGATGCTGGATTTACCCTTTAAGGCTTACAGCATTAATAGCACAAGAGGTACTGTTGAAAAACATGATCCATACTAACGAACCAAATCAATCAGAGTCCACGCACAACTGCAGCGACCTCATGTAATTTAATGACACGTCATCAATTTAATGTGCGTCTGCCGTCAGCTGCTCATTAGCTTATTCAAATCAAATCTCAGTTAAAATGCCGAGGTTATGCAGTCAGTCTCTTTACATGTGCATGTAAGGGTTGCAGTGTCTGTGCTTAGGGACGTCTTGGGAGACAGCAAAGGGACAGACGCGTTGGAGGTCATACCCTTGACCTGAGCTCTGGAACTTGAGACGGAGGGACCCAGTAAAATCTTAGGGAGGGGTGGGGAGTCTCTAACAGAGGTGTTGTCGTCCGACTGGGAACACACCAGTTCCCGGAAACACTCCCGGAAACGCGTGGAGAGCAGGTTGTAGATGATCGGGTTGACGGCGGAGCTGAGGTAGAAGAGGACGCCCGACAGGATGTGGACACACTGGTAAATGTTGTGCATCAGGTCGGTCCACTGGCTGATGGAACTCCACAGGAGCCGCTCGATGTGGAAGGGCGCCCAGCAGACTCCAAACACCGCCACTACAATCGCTGGAGGATCGGGGGTTGAGGGAGTGAGTGAGTGGGGAAAGAAAGAAAGACACAGACTGATGATGTGCAATATAGCTTATTAAAAACATGATTAAAACAGCTTATAGATGCTCCGGTTTCCTCCCACAGTCAAAGACATGCAACTACATGTGTTTGTGTGTAGTGTGGTGCATGATGTGATGTACTATGTATATGATGCATGGAACGTAAAGCCCTTTGAGACATGCGTGTATAAAAGGGCTATTTAAATAAAACCTGATCGATTGATTGATTGATTTATGAGAGATATCTATGAATGCTTGATGGACAATAATTTGACACCCACATTTTCACCGCCTCCCATCTGCCATGTGAAGGCATCAGGCCGGATTCACACGCAGTATATGTAGGTTGTGAGGACCTGATGACGAGCTTTGGGAACATTAAACAATGGAAACGCGATATAGAGTTGAGGGCCTATTGACCGATCATTTGTGACTTGCTCACCGATAAATGATCCACTAGTTTACAGAGGTAGATCCGGTGGTCACATTGGTCAGTTGGAGAGGTGCATTATGGTACACTGTGCAAGACGTGCTAATACAGTGTGTGCATCTCGTTAAGCCCTGAAGCTTTGGCGTTGTGGAGCCAAGAGGCCTCAGAATGCACATTTCCTATCCAGAGAGTCAACATGACGTTCTCATTACTTGGCCTGTGTTTTCGACACGTTTTGTCTTCGGGACATGTCCAGGCATTGATAACCCAGATTAGGAGGAGGGGCCTTTCAAACTGCGGCAGCTGGTTATGCACCTTTTCTGACACTGAGCTAAACCAGCATGCATTTGTCATCCAGGTAAATATAAACAAAACAACGTGAACCGATTCAACGCACGGCACAAACATGCCGGGAGGGAACGTGACAGCAAAGAGGCAAAATCCCTTGGATGAAGGGGACGACTTTAACTATGGTCACTCATATGAGCGAGAGGAACAACTCACTGAGCATCTTGGTGACCTGTCTCCTGCGACCGTTCTCCACGTGGGTCTTCCATCGAGGGCCGGAACCGCAGTTCTTTCCCAGCTCCCCGAGGGACCGGCACCTCTCTCTGCCCAGATGAACACCCATCACCAGGTACAGCACGCTGATCACCATCATGGGCACGAAGAAGAAGCAAACGGTGGTGATCTGCATGACCAAGCGATAGATCCAGAGGGGCTTTAGCACAGTGCATATGGCTGACTCCTCCATCCTCTCCGGTAGGTAGAAGATGCCGTGCAGCGACGTGTTGGGGACGGCGCAGATCATAGACACCGCCCACACCGTGGCGATGACCCGCTTGGCGTGCTGGTTAGTGGACAGGTAGCGCGTCTTGAGAGGGTGCACCACGGCTATGTACCTTTCCACGCTCAGGGCCGTGACGTTGAGGATGGAGGCGAAGCAGACCGTCTCGAAGAGGAAGGTCTTGAAGTAGCAGCCGCCCTCGCCGAAGGGGAACGGGTAGTTCTGCCACAGGTCGTAGATCTCCAGGGGCATCCCAAACAAAAGCACAAGGAGGTCCGACACAGCCAGGCTCACCAGGTACAGGTTGGTGGGGTTACGCATCTTCTTGTGTTTGGCTATCACGACGCACGTGAGCAGATTCCCAGACAAGCCAGTGAGGAAGATGAGAAGGTACACAAGGGTCATGGGGAGGAAGAAGGGTGATCGTTTCGGACCCAGGATTTCAGAGAGGTTGTTCTCAATGGATTGGTCGTTGTTGTAGTTCCCAGTGGCATTTGGCTGCATGGTGGCGTTGTGGAACATGGCGTGCAGATTCGACACGTTTGAGACGGAGATCTGCAAAGAGTGTTCCGTTTGAGAGAGGAATGCCGTGTCGGGGAGAGATTGCATATGTCTGGGTTCACTCAATGTTGGGGCCTGATGAGAAAAACTAAAAGATGAATCAAATAGGGCCATCAGAAGAGGATCTGATTTGATTATTATTATTATTATTGATCAATGCATACTCTCCTGCAGGGTGATGCTTTAGTGGTACCACTCTCTCAGTTTAACATTGTGACATTTTGGACTTCCACTTGTTTCATAATACAACTGAAACTAAATTATCCATGTGTTCCCAATACTTTAGACCTAATTACATATAAATTGCAGGCTTAACTAGATACAAAATATGAAAAAACATTATACAGTTGCCGTGTTTGAAATGTTGAGATGTTTTAAATATTACTTGTGAGATATTCAAATAGTTATATCAAGTATCACCTTTAGTGCAGATGAAAATTAGGATCCAAAAGGTCTTAAAAAGCAAAAATAGGTGATTCCTTTTCTGAAGACAGACGACATTGGAGGAAAGCATATTATTTTCAGGGCAAAAAGCTATTAACCAAATGATAATAGGAGCATACTCAGAGGAATCCAACATATATATGTGTGTGTGTGTGTGTGTGTGTGTGTGTGTGTGTGTGTGTGTGTGTGTGTGTGTGTGTGTTTTATCAAATTGCCAGTTGTTTAGCATATAGAGTCCAAAAACACCTCTGACATGTTCCATGCAGATTTTACAAAAGTGTGTGTGTCTGCATATAGTTGTTCCAATACATATATTGTATACTCTATTGGTGAAATGTTAGTTGTACAAAACGTAATGCCTTTCATTGTCACTATTGTAATAACGTGATGGCAAACATCAAATAGACCACCAGTGATTGGCGTAATTATTTATCATTTTTATTGATTTGCCTGACATGAAAGGTAGGAACATTTGTCTGTCATGGCTACATCTCCCCCATGTGCCTTGTCTTGCCATTGCAATTATGCAGGACCAGACCTCACAGACCGAATCAGACCGAACAACCATTAACTGCGGCAACAAAGAAATCACCGACTGCTTTCTGCCGGGCGATATGTCAGTTTTGCTCTTAAACATCACAGACAAAGCAGACTCTTCATAATAAAAATCCATCTTCTAATATTTTGCTGGTCACAGTGTTGATTGTGAACATCAAAATTAGTCTCGCATTTTAATTGAAACGCCAGCTTCCCCTTGTTGAGCTGCATATTGATTTACTAATATTGGTGCATCGCCTTTGCAAAATGAAGGTTTTTGAATAATAAGCTATTAGTCTGCATGGTTGGAATAATAGTCCTAACCCTGAAGATACTATATGTTTCCTATCATATTCTCAATATAATAGTCTGTGGTACTCAACAGTGAGTTGTAATGACCTTATCATACTTAATGCCATTTTATCTCTTATAGTTTCACTATAACATTCCTATAGGATATTATTATACTTTATAGTTTTGCTGTGATGTTTTTATAGCATTTATTTTCATATGTTTATTTTTCATAAGGGAAGATTGATTAGCAAGAACAGAAAATGAGTCATGTATCCTGTTTCCATGATTTAGAAGCATCAGTCAAAAAGCCCATTTGTAAATAAACCTGTAAATACAACCTTGATATGCAGAATATTGCAGATATTCGATAAAACACTAGGCTACACCAAATACTTTTGTTGGTAGATGTTTTACTTACAAGCTGCGGTAAATAAACACCTCACCTTGACGCTGCTGGTCTGCAAGCCTCCTCTTAAAACACGATCCCTTTTTGGGGAAAGGGGACGCAAATAGTACAAATAAATAAACGAACGCAAAAGTTGATTGATGACTTGTCGCTGCAGAGATGAGACTTGAGGAGGTGGCAGAGGATGATGATACTGCACTGTTATCACGACTCCAATGGCAATGAAACAGAGGGAGAGAGGGGGGGGAGAGAGAGAGAGAGGGAGAGAGAGAGAGAGAGAGAGAGAGA